>DWLI01001034.1:0-17247 GCA_018249915.1 Cecropterus dorantes dorantes | reverse complement strand
TGAGTAAATAAAAACTATTTATTTCCCTAATGTGTGACTTCACACATCATCACGTGTGACATCAACTGATACGGACAGGGACGAGGGCTCGAGAAATATGTGACCCCTTACATTCATAACCAATTACAGGAAAATAAATAAAAGATACGTGATAGCGCTGTATCTTCAGATAAAATTAAATAAGGCTATGCGAGTGAAAACGTGAATCTTTTGGAAGATATTTCTTAGCATCTGATTGAACGTTACGAAATAAGCAAACATCGGCGTTACTCAAACTTTCTTCGTAAACTTTGGGGATGAAAATTGAGATTTCTTAATTAATTTACGTGACTGCAATCTTTAATAATCTTAAGTATTGTTACGCATTTCCTACCTACAAGTGTCGTAACAGATAAATATGATAGATATTTTTATAATAATTTGAGGACTTTTTAGTATAGATACTAAGGTTTAATTATCCTAATTAAAAGATTCCCATTTTAAAATATTAAGCACAATTGTTACACTAAAGAAAAATTAAACTTATTAAATATTTGTACTGAATTGTAATCAACGCTAAAGCACTACATGCATAATATTTAATATTTATCCCAGAAATGTTTTCCTGCTAGAAAACTTTGTATTATTTAAGTTTCTTTTACATAAAAGAATTTGTTTTGAATTTTTTAACTTGAGATTATATATAGCTGGGCTGCCCAGTTCTCTTAGACATGACTCCAAATTTTCACGAAACTCGTCTTATGCGTTCCCTTATAAAATATTCACATTAATTTGATTAAAAGTTTAAGAAAATGAGGGTATAGTCCAGAATGATTTGTTGACACAAAACTCGTAACTTCCAAGGAAAACCTCCCTAGACGCTTTGAGACTTAAAGCTCTACGAGGCACCGCTCTGCATGTCTCAATAGGATTATTAATACCACCTTATTGAACAATTGACTTATGTCACATAATTAATAATTTGACCTTGTTTTAAATTTCCGAAAAGTTCGATTTCATTCCATTAAAGGGTTACGGAACAGCCATTATTTGATTTCAATATAATTCTGCGTCAACCTACTTATAGAAGCATAAATTTAATGTGCAGTAATATTGAAATATTTATAATGGTTTCTGTTATATAATTATATTTGGCAGCTATTGACTATCGAAATTCAGAATGTCTGTCTTGTATTTATATCTACACGGTATCCTTTTATCAATTAAATGTCAATTTATCATTTCTTGTTAATTCACAGCTAGGAAGGCTTCATCCTTCCCTATAAAGAGGGATTTTGTTGTACTCATAATAGTCTAGCAGCTTGCTAGAACCCTCCATGGTTTCCCTCTATGGCCATCCCTATCTCTGCCTTATTAGAATAGTGCTGTATTCTAGATAAAAGGGTATGGTAAAGTAGTAATTATTACTTCTAAACTTCAACAACGCGTAGCAAAGCATCTGAGAACGATCTCAGGTCCGTATCTAGGGTTCATTACAGACGTCCATGGGCGGCAGTCACCACTTACCATATAATTGAAAGCTTGCTTGCTACTTCCATAATGTAATATAAAAATATTACCGCCATTACATATATTTTAAAAGGCCGCTGCTTCTTACTTGTCGGATTCTGCATTAAATATGAAATCTGTTATAGAAGTAGTGAAAATATGGAAATGCAATTATTTTTGTTTCCTTACGTATAGTCCAGCCTAGAAATTATTAGTTTGTAACAGTACAGGTGCCGTGTGATGTCGGTCTTGAATAACGTCTGTCCATGAATTGATGTTATAAGAAGACACTAAGGACCAAAATCCAAGAGGGCAGTAGCGTCCTCTTGGCTAATACCTATTGTGGTCATCAACAAATATACAAGGCGCGGTGACTATTGGTAAAAAAACAGGTTTACCGAGTGGTAGAACCAGTGTAGTTCGAACGTGGAGGTACCGCCGCCAAACCTATATTTAGCGTAAAGCAATTTTTGCGTTTCACTCGAAGGGTGTGGTTGCCGGCTCACTTACATATGAGGCGACCATCCTCAGGAATAGCAACGCATCTGTGATCGACTTCAGATAGAACTCCTTCGTTCTATGTGAAATTGCTTACAGATGTCATATGTCAGTTCAGTTGGACTGCATGCTCCTTTGCTATTTCAATCAGATAAAAAAATCCCTAATGTCCACACCAAAAGTCTGATAAATGCTAAAATTCAGGTATTTACATGCTGATGAATCTTATTAAGAAAAATAACATTTAAGCAGACACACTTGCTTCATGATATAATAGATAGGTTGTACGTGTTTCATATTACAATAATGACAGACAAGATCCTAATACAAATTAAGTAGGTTAATCCACTATTGTGATATAATCAAATCAATCAATTACCAGTATCAATCATAGTCTTGTATTACAGTATAATATGAACTCCTACTAAAATAGTTAACATAAGTTTACCTTACCTTATATAGTTTCAAATAGTTTTGACGGGTAAAAACTATTTTAAAACATATTTTATTTGAACAGTGTATTTCAAGAAAAGAGAAAAACATAACAGACGACTATTCCTTTATTTAAACAAATATTTAATAATTATCGTTTTTAGGGTTCCGTTCCCAAAAGGTGAAAAGGAAACCCTATTACTAAAACTCTGCTGTCTGTTTGTCCGTATCTCAGTCACCAGGCTGTATCTCAAGAACAGTGGTAGCTAAGCAGTTGAAGTTTTTACTGGTGATGTATTTCTGTTGCCGCTATAACAAAAAATACAGAATAAAATAAATATATAGTAGATACGGAAACCTTCGTGAGAGACCCAGCTCTCACTTAGCCAGTTTATTTATTATTATCAAGTATGTTATGATCATCGATTTGGTTTATTAGGTAAACTACGCGTGCAAACGGTACACAAAAGACAGCTTCTAAAACAATGATTTTGGTGATATCAACCAAAATATTGTATAGTACGATCATGATGTAACATCTACGTAATTTCATATCCTTTTATCACATTATATGTGACATATGATACAAAACTAATGAAGGTAGATTATCTATTAGTTATTTATACTCGTATTGTTGTTTACTTATTAATATGCAAAATTACTTACGATTTTACGTCAATAACAAGATTAATTGGGCTAATAACTTAATTTGGAACTACCCTTGTTATGTCGGAAATAACCGTTACTCTTGATGGCCCTAATTGCTCTTCATTATTAAAAATCGCTTAAAATAACTTCGTACCTGAAAACCCTTCGTGCTTAAAGGTAATTAAAATGAAATGATATTTTACCCGGGAGTACAAATACGGAAAATTGCAACATGACAGAGTTAGATACATAACCCCCCAGACCATAGGTCCACAATGGCTGCGTTTTAAAAATGGAAGGTGGAAGAACGAGTATAGATCGACCGGGGAGAGACCCCTTCTGTATGTAGTTGCTTACAGAACAGCAGTGTATGCACTCTTGTGTTCTGATCTGAAAGTTATGGTAATGGAGACATCCTTATCTGAGGCATTCTAATTTTGTTCTGAGTAGTAGCAACGCATATGTGACTAACATCAGGTGAGACTGATTTTATCTGAGGCTAATAACAAATGTCCTTGGGCGGCAGTGGCCACTTACCATCAGGAGGATTGTATGCTCGTGTGCTACTTCCATATAGTAAAAAAAGTTATATCCTTTTTACAACTTATAAAGAGGGGTGTCCCTTCAATGTGAAATAAGTTGACCGCCTTGCGAGTGTTTACCGTCGGGGCCCTGCGCAAACAACCCTAATAGTGCACTTCAGCTTTCTTTGCCCCATTGTCCTCTGGCTATTGTGCTCCTCATAATGAAAACTCATACTCGGTACACTGAATACTTACGTGACTTTAACCGACATTATGAAATGTTTAGTTTTTCTCACTAAAACGGAATATTATGTTACACAATACTCGTACATATTGTATTATCTATTTTTTCCGTTACCAGAATATCCAGAATCGAATTAAGGATAAATTAAACCTGAGTGAAACACCTATAAACACAATTTTATCAAATTAAAGTTATATTATGTTTTTACTTCACGTATTGTTTAATTCTAGCCTAGGCTTGACCTGCCTTAGCATGTGACAAATTATATAAAGTTTAAATAAATTTTAAATGCAAAAATGCAAAAAAAATTAGATGCATCATAACTTCAATAAAACACGAAATCTAAGTACTGTAAACACTACGTATTTGATAACTTAAAACTAAATTTGAATTAAATTTTCAATTGTTTTCCTTTAACATATTTACATTAATTTTGTTCCATTTTTCCGTTTCGCTGAATACTTCCCGATCTGCGCCGCGTCGGTAGTTTACAAACACGTCACGTTCAACGGTACGATTGAGCAGCTTGTTGGGAAAACAACTTCTAAATAGCATTCATACTTGTGCGTTAGGTGCTTGTAATAAATTGTCTCTTTCTAGCGTATACCAAGGGTTATTTTGTAGTAATGAGAAATGCCTATAAACAGCAAATCTTACACGAATAGTATAGTTGCAGTTATTGTTACTGTACCAATACTGGGCCTCGGCCTTTTTAAAAGAGGAGTTGGATTAAGTTTACAGTAAGAAACTTAAAAGGTTATATGAACATGACGTTTTCCTTTACCGCTATATCAAGTAGGTTTATAACATGAAATCAAACGTAGGTAAATTCGGGAATGATACGGTAATGTATTCATACCGATTAACCCATGCTTGAAACACTATATCCAGGAAGTAGATTAAAAATAATGACTAAAACTTTATTTTTCGATCAGATCAGTGGTATAAGTCAAATTATCACATTAGACGCCTTGCCTACTAATTATTTTATAGTTTAGTTATAGGTAGGTAGTTATAATTTAGTTATACAATATTATATAATATAACTTAACTATACCTCTATATACTAAACTATATTATATATAATTGCCTGTAGATTAATGATGATAGAAATTCCGTATTATGAATCTTGTGATAAAGACTGTACTCAATTTTACTAGACTCACTCTAATATGAAGACTCCGTTGTTAAGTTCTTATAATCTTAGGACTCGCGGTCTTAGGTTTTGTTAAGTTTTACAGTACACGTCAATTTCTTTGTCTTATTAGTCTTTTAAGAAATGATTCAGTCTCTTATCAGTAATATAAAATTCATTAATTAGTTTCATCCAGCGTACTTTCTTGCTCATTCTTTCTTATTTTTATTACCTAAAACTTTGCCCTAACGACCATATGAGTGGAAATTCTTTAAATATTACCGACATGAGAAATTTTATTACATTTTTGACTTTAAACGTTCTCTGTACGTTTTGAAATGGAAGGAAGTTGTTCTGCAAATTCTTGAGTTGCAATTTCCTGGCATCCGTCACATAGAAGCGTTTTGAATTACAACCTACATAACAATAAATAATGCTTTATAGATGCTATGAATACAGACGAAGATAATTCAAACATTCCAGACCCAGAACAGAAATATAAATTCATTAATCTGATGTCTGTCTGGCCGGGAATCGAACCCGGAACCAATTGCATGTCAGACCGGTATGATGACTGCTTCGCCACGTGAATCGTCAACATTAACTAAGGTGTTGAAACATTGTAACGAAATATTAAACAATCAAAAATGTATACTATTTTCCAGATAACAAGAAAGAAAGGTATTTTTCGTTATAAACGGTGAAGATTATTATAACAGTAAATCATCATCAAACCATATTTCTATACTACAGCATACCCCTGAGTTAAAGCCAACAATGGGAAATGTACGGTTGTACTTAGTTGTTGACAACTCTCAGCCGTATAGGTACCATGATTAAGTTAGGTTACTACATTTTAATAGTCAGTCTTTGTAACGGAACGTTTATGAATATACTGCACGGAAAGGCGAATTTCATTTATAGGTTTGCTCTGAAATACATTTAAGCGGTCTCTGTATTCAGAGAAATGTATGTTTGTCACTAGGTACAGAGAATAATTTAATATCCAAGCAAAGGAAAGAAATGAAGAATTTAATATCCAATCAAGTTTAATGTCTTAGTAACTAGTTAGATAGACTTTCGTGGAAACGTTCTTATTAAAATATATCCATGAAATAGATAATTTTAGTAAGCTTTCATATTATAATCCAGATTTACAACATATTAAAATCGTTTTGAGTGAAATATATTGGAGCAAAATGGCGGCTAAATCTACATGTAACCTGCTTTCATTTGATTAATCCTACAAAATCAGCGAAGCAATGCATGTACACAGTAAACATACCAGATCTTAAACATTACCATTCGCCGCAGAAATTTAGACATGTGCCTACGATCTTAAGTTATACATACTATAATTATTTAAATTCTCAGTTGTTAATTATTATTTATTATACACATAACCAACATTGCAATTACAGTATACAAGTTTAAAGGATTATAATTTTAAAAACCAATAATTACATATTTAATACTAAAGATATATAATATATGTTAACTTTAAAGTAAACATACGAGTACATTTAAAAACCATACAAATACATATATAATAGGTAATATTTTAGTAATCAAAGTTAGTCCGTACATAAGAGTTATTATTAAATGATATTATCTATATTTAATGCTTGTATGATACATGTGAAGTTACATATTTAATGTATATTGTAATAAAATGTACGTAGGCGAAGGAATAAATAAGATTTCGAATAGATAATTATTTTTCATACAACCAAATCCCTCTTTGTTTCATGTGTACCCGAAGGATACATTCATATACCACGTCGTTCTACGCGCTTATTAGCTCGATTAAACGCTCGGTAAAATGACACCAATTTATTTGTAACAGAAAGATTAATTTCTACTTACCTATTGAATATCGTAAATGGAAATATATTTTCGTTTAAATGGCTGAACGTGTTACTTACCTACTCCGTTTTGAAACCGATTAAATAATCTATAACAAACTGCTCGTTATTTGCGTAAATTGTTAAAAAACTACAATCAAACTTATCGCTTGACTAACTTAAAGTTAGCCTATAATCTAAAAGTGTGATATTTATGATATTTAAGAAACCGCATGCTTAGACACACATCAATAAGTCTCGGATGTACAAAATACACACGTCATATCCAATTAGGCGTGCGCGCATGTGATTGTGATGTCTTTGATTGTGTGACGAGTCAATTTGTCGCGTCCCGTTTTATGGGCACGTGCGTTTTATCGCCGCATTGAGCGTTTCTTATTCTGTACCATCTTGCTGTGGGTGTGTTTACTTATATCCCTTTACTAATTGGTTTCCTTTATTTAGATACATATTTATAGCAATTGTTAAGTGACGGCCTACGCCGAGGTCTGTATAACTGTTTAACAATAAATAAAAGGTCATTTTATAATAAAATTAGAATTTGCCCTGCGTTAATTTTATTGTATCCACGTTATAAGCTATAGGTGTAATAAAGTTCACCCAAATCCGTTCAAGTGTGTTCGTTTTGGAGTGAACGAGTAATAAACATCTATTTGTCTATTCTACAAACTTTTACATTTATGCGATAGTATAAGGTCCAACCAATTGATAATTTAATACCAAGGTAACGATTTTAGTAGTTGCGGATTACATTAGGCTCATGGGACACTTTTCTTATATCTAAGAAATTATATTCTTACTGTTATAATTCAGTTTAAATGTGTTCTCCTTTATATTTATTATATTATACGATATGTATTTCTAAGAATTGTTTCTTTTACTATCACCACACACATACATACAGCTATACATATCAGGTAGGCACACGTAACTTCAACACACATCCCGGGACTCAAAGGCAACTACCACCTTTGCCAAACCCCACTACTCCCTTTCTCTTTGCCATTTGTCTTCTCCAGCTTTGCCCTTGCAAATAACATATTTAGCTCGTAATAGAGATTGCGGTAGAGAAAATCGTGAATGGATAAATAATTAAACATAAACGTACTGACAAGTTTGTAATTTATTATAAAGTATTACGCCACTAAAATATATGATATTCTACTTGGCACACGTCAACACAAATGTCTTGAGTTATAACATGTGACTATACATACACATAGTAAACCTTGACTTGTTGCCGAGCAATTACATAAATTCGTCTTGAACGAGGTTGAAAATTACATTAACGGAACCCTCATTCCATTTGAATCACTACCCTAAATCACACTGAGAACAGTTGCGTATCCACTGTAATCAACTGTTAGCAAAACTGGATATGACAATTGTAATAAACGGAATTTGTAATATCGACAGACCTCACACTGCAAGTGCAATGAATTGTGCAGAAAGCTCGCAGTCAAATAAACATGTTTGAATTTTGTAAAACTATCGGTGTTGAAAATATTGTAACCTGAATGAAGTTTTTTATAAGTACAAATACAAAATACAAATATCTTTATTCATGTAGGTACTACAGATGTTAACATTACATTTTTATGCTAAGCTCTATATTCGACCCGTTTGGGTATACGAAATTGTGTCAAATTTTAAAATTTAATTATAGTATATCAATGTCATATGTCAAATGTCATAATAGCTATAAATTATTAAATCGAACGAATCGAAATGAATCGATGTAAAATTTTGATTCACAGAAAATAAAATCATTTTTTTGTGAGAAAGTGTATTTTGCTTACTTACTTTTTTGTGTGTGTTCATATTATAAAAAATCCGATATTTTTCATGAATTAATTTATCGTAACGTCGTATATCTTTAAGTACGATGTAAAAGTTTGATGTAGAGTTAATAAATTTTCAGAACGTAAGGAGTATCGAGTTCTTCAAGCAATGTGTGTTGGTGTTTATTTTGATACTTAGTATGTTTTACAAAATACACATTAAAATTTTTCGAAATTATCAAAACTTCTTGAACCACAAACGCTCACGTGTACAGAAAAGTAATTTGTTACATCAACTCGGATATTGTTTGGTAACAGTGTCAACACCACACCCTTGTTAGTTTTACGTGACGCTCATTAAACGCATCAAGGAAACTGTATATCCATATTTGATGTTTATCCCTTCTTATCCTGAGAGGCCACACCCATCAAGGAGTCGTTTCCATAATTTTGTTACGAAAATTTAATCCAAGCGGCGCCTAGCCGCAGAAATGTGGCTCCTGAGAGCGAGCGACCGTGAGAGTGGTACAAACACAGCAATGAGATTTTAAACGTCACATTTATCATTTTGTTACTTAAACCCAGCATCTTCATTCCGATTGTGTTCCCAGCTGTATTAGCGAGACTGAGTTAAGTGCTAGCGTGCGTTGTGGTACTGGGACTGATACAGCATTTGTGATTTATATCCGCAGAGAAAAAAAGCCGTCATAAGGACTGCCCATATCAGTGAAAACTTAAAAAATTACGTACATTTATGTACATATATACACAGCATACATATATGCTCATGGAATTCGTTCGGTAACGATGAACCGAGTTCTATGATTTTTGTTCCCCCAAACGGTGCTTATAAGCATAAACTGGAAATCTGGGGGCACGGCAGTGCCCCTGCCGAGTCGAGCAAAAATATATATTATATATTACATTTATGGATTTATTTGCAATTAGATTAGCGTATATATCTATTTTATGATATATCTTAAACTTAAGTATAATACAAACGCGTTCTAGGGCTGATATGTGAAAGTATTCAACAGATAATCTTATCGCATGTTAACTTTGATATGCCCTTCAAGTTTTAGAAAAAATCTATGTTAAGATTTCATAAAGAGATCACTTGGCAGATGATGAAGGTTCTAATCTTCGATAATATGACGCTAATGTATTCATTGTGGAAAGCTTAATTTAATATTCCGTTAGACGCCACGATGAAGGATGAAACAAAAATTGTTATATACCTGTATATGTATCTTTTATTATATACCTTTTTATTTAACTAGCTGTGCTCCGCAGTTTCACCCGCTACTATATAAGAAAAAACAAACAAACATATGTAATATAGCCTTCCTCAATAAATGGATTATTCAACACAAAAATATTTGTTTCAACTCGAACCAGTAGTTCCTGAGATTAGCACGTTTAACGAAACAAAAAAAAATCTCTTCTGCTTTATAATATTTGCACAGCATACACATTTGTACTTTCCTACAAATTAAAAGAATACTTTCAGTGTATTTAAAATTTATTTTGTTCATTAATTGTAAATGATTTTGACATCTGGACCTATGTAGTTGGTGTCAAAATAACTTAATTAATCAAAAAGTTTCCGATACAGAAACTTTGTGTCTACAATTAATCTCAATCATATTTAGCTTAGACACGAAATTGTAAGACGATTTAATTTTAACTTTGGGATAACTTCTTTTTAATTATACGTCATTATTATTATATATGATAATATGTATAGAGCAGGTTAAAGCCTTCATTTGATAGAGAATATATTAAAACTCTTAAATAAACAAAAAAATGATAAGGATTGCATGCATTGCATTTCATTTTTTATCAATAGACAATTACTCTAGATTGATTATTATCATGCTAGTTTAATTAGATTTTAGTAAACACTTCATTATATGTCACACAGGAGATCGCAGTAATTTTTATTTAAAGTTAATCTTTTAAACATATATGCACATACTATCATAGAAAAATTCTAAAGCGATTAACTGGATAGGAAAAAAGTCAACATGAGTTGCAGTTCGCGTGGTAACTCATTTATGTTTTCATTAACGTAAGCTGCAATGCGCGCTTGGGAACCGTTTCAATTTCAGCAAACTGTTCGTCTGATTACGACGGAATGTCGGAAGTGCGCTTCCCGATTTTCTAGCAGATTTCAGCCGCTTCGTTAGTCGCATTCCACACAGCTTAAGGTATCTTAACTGAAATTGTAAACATAATTATACGTAACAATGTAATTCACCAAAGAAGATTAGACATAATTTATCGTTACCAGGTAAGACACGGGACTTATAGAGTGCTTAATATTTAATTTTCATCCTAAATACATAAAAAATATGTTAATGTTTGACAGAATTATCCATTAAATTATAATATTAATGAACAGTGAGCGCCTAACGCCTGATCATGTAGCCAAATAAATAAACCTTGCTAAAAACAAAGGGCGCGTTTAATAAAATAACTCGCCAGCTCTACGGCGTCCATACGAGGGGAACTTAATACAGCCTATGCTTTATGTTTTTTTTCTATTAAAATACTTGTATATTATCACGAGATTAATTATGTCCTTCTTTAAGCCTGACACATTGCAAATCGCGCTTACTTAAATGTCACTACAGAGATGCCCAATTACGATTTAAATACACAGATTCTAACAAACATTTTAATATATTCGACTAATATATTTACTTGTACGAGTATAATTACTTAAAAAATATAATAAATAGATTACATAAATTTTAGCAATATTTTTATGTCTTTAAAATGAGTTAAAAAAGTAGACTTCTTATTTAATGCTTTATTCATCCTATGCACACTTAAATCGTCTCGATAAACTGAAAAACAATTATTGCAGTTTCCATGATTAAGCATTTCTAATTTAATTAACTTTCTGCAAGCTAAAATAAGCGCTTGGTGGACTTATTTCTATTCTAGGAAAGTGTTCGCTCGATTCTTTAAGATCCCAGAACTTTAATGGTCAGAATAAGGCATTATTACCACCATATACATAAATGCCCTTTATTATATAGGTTTTTATTTGAAATGTATGTTTTATCATTTTAGTAATCACTATATTAAATTCTACGTTCAAAAAAGACGGCGGCTATGAACCTGAATTACATCCATAAAAAATATTCATATAATTATTATTTTTTTCTTAATAGCAAGTCTTCTTGCTTGAAGGATAGCAAGGCGGAGATTCTTACACGTTAATTTAAAGTCCTCAGTAGCAACGGATTTCTAGCTTAGCTTAGGATAAGCTCTCATTTGGAGCTAAATTTCTGGTATGAAATATAGTAGCTACTTCCTAGATATAGACTATATGCTTTCATTCAAATAATTTCAAAATACGCTATTGTAAGCTACAGAGGAAGTCAGACGTGCGTAGGTGACAAAATCAATAGTGGCAGACCCTTATAGCTAGAATAGCGTTTTTCTCCAGGCAACGAATAGAAAAGAAACAAGGTAAAAGTAGAACAGGAAAGAAAAGGACAGTTTTACGATTTTTCTGCGATTCTAAATGCACTTCGTTAGTCCGTGTCACAGAGCTTACGGTGCCCGAGCCGCAAACCTTTTACGTTTGTGCCACATGATTATCGAAGGTTTGGTCAAAAAAACTTTAATGAAATTCTCTCGTCGCTATATTTAAATGAATTTAATTTAAATTTCAGTTTTAAAATAGTCTTGTGATAAGATTTTTGCTTATTTTATACCTTTATTAAAAATAAATGAGAGTCATTTTGCGCCCCTACATAAATTGAATATTATTATGCTGATCACTCTTTATTATAAAACGATTAGGAGGCCTCAACTGATATAAGAAGAAAAGTATATTTATTAAATATAGAAAAAGTTTACACAAATTCTTGTGTATTTCATAAAAATATCTACAGTTTATTACGAAGTTTCAATGTACAGTAAAAATGGTATCATGTATTTCATTATTTATTCTCCAAAGTAGAATTTAAAATGTGTTTTTAACATTTAAATTTACTAATTTAATGCTGCAATAGTTAGTAAAACTCTCTAGGCATGAAATTTAGTTTTATACCACTTAATGAATCTAGCAACACACTTAACAAAAAATACATAATAGAATTAAATACACATTACACACACGTATGCATACTACATATCTATGTATATACGTACAATAGGCAGTTCTACAGTGTGGAGAGATAGACAACTTATTTACGCGATACGATAGGCATGGTTTACTAGTTTGCTCCCGATTTTTGCCCCCGATTCATGAAAGAACTTCGTTATAGGATGTTTTCCGGGAAGATGATTGGTATCCCTGCCTATATGCTCACTTGTCACAAACACGACACGTTTCTCGTTTTCATTTAGGTGACATTTCACTTTGATTGATGGTCGATCAACTTTTTGATATTGGACTTGGACAGTGATTTAAAACAACAACGATGATAGTTCAGTTCTCATTCTAATTTGAAATGCCTTTATTGTTTTTGCATTTTTTATATATTTTATTTTATTTGTAACTGTGATCTTTTATGTATTTATTTATTTATGATATTTATGATGATACTTAGAAAGGTAAAAAATCTTCTTTACCAAAAGTCATATTTATAAATCTTGTACAGGATGGGCAACTAGTACTTAAATTCTTCTTATTAGACAACCGTAAATGCCCAGCAGTGGAGAACAGTCTGTTGCAGCTTGATATATCTCTTAGAAATAGTTCAACAGATATTTCAATTAATTACAACAGATGCGAATACGCTCAGTCATCGTCTGATATCTAATGAAAACTACTAATTAAATCCATTAAACTTATTTAAAGAGTAATTAAACTTAGTAATACGCCGCAGGAAACTGGAACATAAAAGTATACATTTAATGTGTTAACAAATTAAAACTTCGTACAAATATTATCGTAACGATTTTGCTAGATATTTTGATGTTAGATATTTTCTCGTATTATCAGTATATTATTATAAGATAAAGAAAAAATGTTAAAAAATACGTTTAAGTATTTTATAACATTTTAAGGTGATCATTGCTTTTTTAGTTAAATTAGTTGGTGACATGCTCATTGATCTATACTAGAGATGTGCCGGATCATTAAAATAATAGATACGAATACGAATACGGATCTCAACTTTCTTAAGTTTACTTACTTGAAGCGACAGTTGCTTTATTAAGTAGCACGTAAGTTTAGTAAGCACGTATTGATCGATTAGTCTAATTATGACACTATTTGATACGAATGAGGTATCGCTGTCACCCCAATTCCAGCTTTATTGCGTCAATGCAGCATTTGCATGTCTATGTCATCGGAAAAGCCATTTTTCTTAGGGATCGCTTACGGAAGACATTTCTATGTTCGACATTATGTAAGCCATCCGTTTGGGATTTGATATAGAGGACCAATGGTACTTCTGTGAGATGGAATTTGCCGCTGAATTCCCATTTGCTACATTCGAAAACATTCTTGAAATGCGACTGGCTTGAAGTCATATTAGGTAACAGAATTTCGACTATAAATCTCTGACATGCTGCATGTCGCCGACAGCCACATTACTGTCCATTTCACTACCTGTTGATAGCGCCATTTCTCGTAGGAAAATGTGTTCGTAAACGTAATAATAGCTCGTTGCTTTGAAAAATGACAAGAAGGAAGATATCTGCAACGTCGTCTTTGTGAATCTGAAAAGGTATATGGTTATTATGTTTAAATAAAAATGATGAAACCCGGTATCACATTGAATATTTAAAAAGTTCCTGATTGGATGTATTTAATATTATGACTACCACCATTGACATTAAAACAAATGTTTATTGAAACTGGAAAGAAGTAAAATTTTACAATATTTACGGATAGGTTCATAGTGATATTGCAAGCAAAGATTACAGTTGAAAGTCAGCCTCTAAATCGAGGAGTCCAAGTTTCGATTCAAGACAGGACCTATATTTTAAGCGTGCTATAAACTAAACAGTACTTCCTATAAAAAGTAAACATATAAGTATACATATCTAAAAGTTCCAAAAACCGGCCAAGTGCGAATCGGACTCGCGCACGAAGGGTTCCGTACCATTATCTATAAAAACCGGCTAATAATCACGACTATTGTATGGGAGGCTCTTTTAAATGTTTATTTTATTCTGTTTCTAGTTCTGTTTGCTGATATAGCGACAGCAGAAATAAATCTGTGAAAATTTATGCTGTCCACCTATCACGGTTCATGAAAAACAACCCGATGACAGACGGACGGAGAGACGGACAGTGTAATCTTATTAAAAGGGTTCCGTTTTTAACCTTTGGGTACGGAATTCTAAAAAAAGAACTCAAAAGTGTGTATAGCTAATTGCTACTGGACTAGCACGGTAGACTATGGCCTAAACCTCGCCTTTGAGAGGAGAACCTCGCCCACCTCGGGACAGTAAAAGGTACACGAGGACGACAAATGTAATAAAACTTTTGTACCACTAACGTCGTAAATGTATATGAAACATTAATCAAAGACGAGAAACATGACCATGGTTCGTATTTACCTTTAGTAAGAAGATTGTTATCAACCTAACTAATGCATACGTAGAATATTTAAATGAAGGTAATATATCCCGTCCGGTTTTTATGAAACTCTGCAATAACTTTGATCCCTGGCCAAGCAGACATTAATTATGAAAATAGATTTATTTATGGTCTACTTTTTTATGTACTTGCTTTTGTTTATAACCATGACATACGATATAAAAATATGGTTGACTTTTTTGATGTCTTATGACATTATTGCACATTTTAAAAGACTATAAATAATGTCTCTTTCATTAATTTAACCAATGCTTATGTCAAATATTAATCGTTTTCGTTCTACTTCATCATTTTCAAATTCTCGGGACCTAAATAGAGAACGTATTTAAAAATAAATCATCAAATTTCGCGCTATACATTTTCAGCGGGCTAGTGTTAAGCATAGTGCACACAGTCGCGTCGGGCGGTGGGAACCAATTTACCGGCTGACGGATCAAAGACATGCCGTGATGTAGCATGTCAACGCTACGTTCATAGGTGTCATAACGGACTGTGAAAGTACTCCACAAAATTCTAAGCAAGCGCAAAACTCTATCCTCAAAGAAAGTGTTCTCCGTAGTATTTAAAGGAAAATGTTCATTTTTTTACTCGTCTTACGACAGTGGCCTTCGTTTTTGCCATAAATTTTAAAGTCAATATTTCACAGCATAGCAGATATTAATTCCGACATACTTTCATTGTACAGGCGATGTTACTCTTAAACGCTGTTCCTTAAAACATCAGAAAAACCACAGGCAGACAGTTGACAGTCAAATAACGCTATTAGGCATTAAGTTCATCCTTTTAACCCTGAGTTTAAGGTATTTTAAAATAATAAGTAATAAGAATAAATAAATAAATCGGTGGATAATGATAATGATACCTATATACGGTATCATACGTATACATCATAATACGTACGGGCGAAGCGGAGTAGATTTCCATATGAAAATATGAGAGGTAAAATAAACTTTAAAACTTGTGAAAGTGATGAAGGTAATCATATCAGTGTACAAAGTTTCTGGGTTGTAACCATAAAAAGTAAATATTATTCAATAAATTTTACTTTATACTGTTTGGGTGTCTTTATTAAACTGATTTGGAATGCACCTTTTAATCGTACAGTATACATTCGCATAAATTACTTAGCTCAAAGATAACAAAGGTCGTTATAAATATAAGTCATACATCAAACGAAAATCTACAACAGGAGGTAATCCTTAGGTATTTGGGCCGTTGCAATTAATTCAACAAAGGGTTTTGGTCTTTTGTTGTAGATTAACTGTAAAATTAGGATTACCTCACTGGAAGAACAAATTGCTTTGATGCCCGTATTTGTTTGAATGGATTATTCCAGGATTATTCTTCCAAGGAAAGGCAATCCCTTAACTCGGATGCGGTTGATTGAAAATACGAAACATAGTAAATCATAGTAAATTGTATGAGCTACGTATTTATTGGATAAAATTGTAACTTCTTCTAGAGTTGAGAGTATGTTATTTTGTCCTCGTGTAAAGTCAACGATATTATAATATTTAGGGCGAACGTTTCCGTAAAATATATTTGATTCTTGATGTGTATAAAAAAAGAAAAATAACAAGAAAAGTAACAATAAAAGTAGCGGTGCGAAGCGTAAGCATTTCCTCGACATCGAAATAGGCTCCAGTTATTTGGGTTTGTGAGAAAACAAACAGTTCAGAATAACATCACTCAAGGATAGAATAATAGAGTTCTTTTAAAACACTCCTATTGTATTCTATATATATCGTTGAATATCATTACAGCATAAGATATAAATAATATAACTACGTTACTTATTGTTACCAGTGTACAACTGAAAAAAATCTTACTCTGAAATAAAGAAACCTCAGGTCACATAGAAGCATGTTGAACGAAAAGGGAATTGGGAGTGCTTGAGCACTCATCATGCAAAACATTTACAGTAATAGTATTAGTGTTTACTATTACTCTACCAGAAGTATGATGCAAAATACACAAAGAAAATCTCACTGTGTACATGAATTGAATTGACCAAATTTGCACAATTCAGAAAATCTCTCAATGAAAAGCAACTTGTGT
>DWLI01001033.1:0-17249 GCA_018249915.1 Cecropterus dorantes dorantes | reverse complement strand
ATAGTCAACTTAAAGAAAATTAATTAATTTAATTTAAGTCAAGTAAAAAATAACATTCAAATTACTTATGATTTTGATATAAAAACGTACGAAACGGACAAACTCATTTTATGTTACAGAAAACTAGCTAAACATTTGTAATAACTTAATTTTAAGAAGTCAAATATTTGCGTAAGACTCTTATATCCGAAATAAATACGAACCGTAAAACATAATTAAATTTTAGTATGATTTGGACTTTTAGAATATTCAGTCATATAATTTTAAGACCGAAACTCTATTTCAATTCATATATAATTCATTACTAAATATTTGGTGTTTCGTAAAGACTGTCCCTTAAAATATGTTTAATCTATGGCAAAGTTACGCTGGTGGTCACTCACACATGATACCGTTCTTTATAAGGTTATTGTACATGTGTGGTAGTCTCGTGTACATTTCAACTGAAACTAAAGCCTTTCCGCATTCGTCAAGCCGTCACGCAGATCCCATTAGATTCGATTGTCTACTGAATATCTACATCATTTAATTATTTGTCTTCGTTGTTTCTTTTATGATCGTTATAATAATTTATTATTAATTTCCTGTCAATATTTTTTTGTAATTTTTTAATAGAATAGGTTTTTAAGGACATGAAATTAATCGTATTCTGATTTAACGTTTATGTCTGTACATATCTTTTTTTTTTTCGTTTTTTAAACATAATGATTTAGAAAATATGTTCCCGGATGTACAAATGTAAATTTAGAAAGTCCACAAATAGAAGGCTTAAGTCCAATGATATATCGAGTTTATATCAATGACATGTAAGCCGGATAATAAACGATCATTTATTTCCTATCACATAAATCTTTGGCATATGCCAGTAAGAACATAATGAAGTGCGAATCAGTGTGGAATTCGCTCTATCTACAGTATTTTAGATTATGTCAAAGAACTGATAAAAAAATTCCATGATATTTGGAAACTTTATGTTATTTGTTTGGTTTTTTCCACTTAGAAACGGTGAGTAAAGTGACTACAATAATGTCTTCTCGTATATCTTTTATGTTGGTGACATTCTATAAGACCAGTCACGTACCGTAATTTTACCTGAAGCTCATTATGAATGCCTGCTTTAAAGACGAAGTTAGAAATATTACCACTCATTTATTTCTGCTAATTTATTCTTCCTCAAAGTAGACATTCCGTAAAAAAGGATAATTTTACTAGTGACCAATCTGGATACTTCAAAGTTTAAGAAGTCACATAAATAACATAAACTTATGTACTTGCATAGTTATTGAGAAATACTTAGAAACTAACAAGTATTAAATCAAGAAATATTACTGGTCTCTGGTACTCGATATCTGATATATTTAGAGCCAGTTGAACTCCATAACAAGTTTAGAAGACGGAAGATCTTAAAGGAAGTAAAACGTAACGGAGAAATTAGAGTAACCAGTTCCCATAACAACCGGTATGAAATTTATTGCTTTAATCGATTTGTTTGCGTGGAAACAAGTACCTATGTATAGAAATATCGATGGTGGAACCCGATTTCTCCGCAATAAAACCGCTGTTATATTAATAATGCTAAGTAATACCGTTTTTCAACTTAATACTTAATATGTAATACGTGACAATCTTACCTATATACATATGAATGCGAAAATTTGCGTGATATCATATGTGTTTTTTGCCCTTTCACACAAGAAACCACTAGTAGGATTTCGCTGAAATTTTGCATGAAATTAAGAAGAAATACATTTTATGGTCTACAATCTAGATTACACATTGAATACTCATTACTTTGGCAAACATTACCAAAACGGAGCCGCGGGAATAAGCGGTTGTAAAATAATGAAATTTAATAAATGCAATGTCATTCTTGGTAATTTATTTAAATCTTAATATCAAATTAATCAAATTATTGCCCAAGTCATTTCGTTTCCAAGAAATACTTTCACTTTACAATGTTGTTAGTATTATTAAAACAATTGGGGTATTTCCCTCGATTCTAATCTAGATACATGATTTGCAAAGAACTACTGATCTGAATGTAGATTAAACAATAGAATCAAGTAATAAGAGAAGATAATGAACCTATCGAAAAAAAATCTGTATTGAATCCCTGAGGGAAGTCTTTTAGAATATCGGTACAAAACTGAGGACGAGTTATGTGTTCAATGGTGGTAGATATAATGTTGATATCACATGAAAAATTAATTTATATTGAAGAATTTTTTTTTAAACTAGCTTTTTATGCCGCGTTTTTTTAACTAGCTTTTTATAACGATTTGTAATGCTTTTCGTACTTCTCCTAAGAACCCCTTTCCAGAAAAAAACATTGGTTTGTCACATTTGGGCGGCCGCCAATACCTATTATATTTCGAATAACGTCACAAAAATTTTAATGTACACCTTTAATTTAAATGAAAAAAATCAATTCAATTGGGCTTAACTAGTTTTAAATTCAGTCGCACGATTTGACCATCTATGTCTACATACGAACTAAGAAGGCATTATAAATAAAAGTTTGGAATTGCAGTAAAGTGGTAGAACTCCCTGAGTCGACTCCGAAAGCAACACCGCCACACCTATTTCTGCCTTATTAAGCAGAAATAGCAGTGTTTCACGCTGTGTTCTGGTCTGAAGGGTTTGGTAAGGGAGACATATATTTGTATGAGGATATCTAACTTAGTCCTTAAGGGTTGCAACGCATCTGTGGCGAACCTCAGTATTCTGATCTTACTTGGGATAGGTCACAGATGTCCATGGGTAACTGTGGCCACTTACCATCAGATGGACTGCATGCTCGACTGTTGTTTTCATATTATAAAAAATCCTACAAGGGTTGAAGTCTTATGTTTGCATACGTTTATTCACTTTAACAAATTGATAAACTGTGAGCTGTCTGCGGAATAAAACCAACACACTCAAGTACAAAGGCACCGACGGTGATTTTCCTTCACGCCGCATCCGCGATTGTCGGCACTTTCTTCTTATCGTCTCAATCTGCGTGAAGCCCCTTCCTGCCGGCTTTTTATCGTTATCACCCGGAAAATACCCGATTACATTTACGTGACCATGAGGATCTGTATATGTGGATTTAGTTGAACGTGACGGATTATGTTTATCGGAGTAGCCCTAGACAGAAACAAAATCAAGTCAAGTGGAGAAATAAACTAACATACTTCAGTTAACTTACAGCACAGAATATATACATTTATTCAGTTATATCGGACTTTCAGAGCAAAACACAATCAGTCAGGAGTTTGTGTAAATTGCTCAAATCTATGATTTTCAGAATTGTATCGAAATTTATATATGTTAAATACCTATATCTCCTACATATCATATTTTTTGTGGCAATGAAAAGTCGTGAGACCTGATTATCAAGTCGTGATACTGACATAACAGAACAAAATTTAACATCGCAAAGCATTCGAGCATCCGTTTATTTCAAACAGAAAATAAGCTTATAATCCGGATTAATTTCATACTTATATAAGTCGAAAATCATGAAAATTTACGTTTAAATTTGTATTGCATATCATATTCTATGAATATAAATATTTCACGAAAAGGCGTGTCAAATAGGTACATATCTATAGAAATTTTCACACTTGTGTATATTGGAATTGCATTGACGTGTTAATATTTTCAGTCATGTATGTATGCCTTGGCAACATCGTTCGTTACACGTGGAATACATGCTTTGACTTAATCTGAAATATATACAAATTAAACACAGAGGTCTGTTTGCTATGTATATGATGGCTTTGTTTAAAAGTAGCTAACACGAGGTTTTTAAGGTTTTCAAACTCAGGTTACTAACGTCGCATCTATGAGTGGCATTAAGAGACAGAAGTATTATTCTATTAAGAGTTACTAACAAAAGACCATGATGCGAGAGTCTTTTTTGATTGAAATAGTAAAGGGCATGTCGCGCAATTGATGGAAAGTGGTCATTGTCGCTCATTAACATCTGTAAGCAACTTCATACTGTACAGGGGTTCTATTTGAAGTAAATCACAGATGCGTTGATACTCCCGTGATTTAAGATAATGTTAAGCCAGACTTCAATATTAAAAAGAAAAATCTAAAAAATGTAATTTATACATTTGAACCTCCAGGTAAACAGGAACTGAACTTGCTGCTCAGCTATATTTTTGGCGTCACGAGCATGATGAAGCAGGTAATTAATATACTAATGTGGGGATACAAGTATAAAAAGCGTTATTATTATAACTATGTGTGTAATGTATGTTGTAACTTGGTCCTAAGGAGCAGTAGCGCATGGTTTACAATTGAACTCGGACACTCAACAAGGACAACGTAGGAAGACTCATAAGATAGAAAAACGTATTAAAATAAAAAGTAGTTTTAATATATTCATGAGGTATTTGTGAAGTAGGTACAATTTAAAGTACTCGTTTTTATACGTGATTAAAACCAGATAAATTAATGCTAATGCTGCCAATATTATTGATTATAGAGATGGAAAATTACAGTCATTTACTATTAAAAACGGCCACCCAATATGGCTTTGGTGAGTAATGTTTATGTCATTAGTATGGAATAATTTCTTATATTTCTTTACTATCATGATAAGAAAGGGGAATTTCCTCACGTTTTATGACTGTAAATAATGCTTATACGTTTGCTATTCAATCATATTTTATAGAGACTTTATATTGCTTTAGATGAATTTATAAAAATAACATCTTGAAACTTCTATAAAAACAAAAAGATTTCCAACAACACAAAGATATTACCCAACACTGCACAAAAAATACTAATAAATACAAAACTCACTTTTAATAATGAGTACTAATCTATAGAGAAAACAGGTGCACTACGAAAAAAAACATTTCCTATTAGGCCTTAACAGAAAATGAAGCCCATAGAGTAATAATACATATTAGTGTTAGTAGAAATTAATTTGTTTCCAGCCTAAACTGGCTTTGAGATTTTTTTGAAATTCAATGCTGCATGGTGCGAGATAATTATCTTTACTATACTTTGAATTAAAGCATTTTTCTTACTTCTCGATAGAATTATAATAACATTAATTATTTTAACGTGTTTATTAATGTAAATAACAAAATAATTAATATTAGCTGTATTCGTGTCATGGCATAACAACTTGTCCAATACTTGTTTCTTTATATTGGACTTTGCTTTATCTAAGATATCCGGTTTTATGATGTTATTATGCACTTCCAGTTTATTATTATTCCTATCCATTTAGGTTTCTAGGATTGTAGGTTTATAGTTCATTGTCCGTATGTTTTTATTTTATATAACACATGACTATTGTATTCGCGACGCTCTGTTCCGCTTTATTAAAGAAAAGTAACATGAAATTTTACGACTCCTTCAGCTCCTATGTCCAGCTAATATTAATAAAATAAACGCCAGTACTGTACCACTGCTGGGATTAGATATCTTTTCATAATAAGAACTATTTAGATCATAGTCATGCTGGACAAGTGCTAATAGTAATCTACCAAGTTTTGAAATATCTTAGAGATCTCTTTTAGATAGTCTTGGGCATACATTTATCTGTAAGTTTCTTTGCAATATTTTTCTTCAGCGTTGAAGCATGTGATAATAATTCATCTTTAATAAGCTTATAACCTAAAATTAAAGGCAAAGACATAGATATTCAAAATTATTAGTAGATCTGAAATATATCTTCAGTAGAGACTATTACTGCGCTAGTAATAAGTCGTTTGATGGGATTAGTTCATTCATGAGTGTCACATGTTACATTCATTAGAATAAAACAGAACCTTTAAAATTAAATGTTACTTAGTAATAAAATTACGAACATCGCTATTGGTTATCAAATCTTGGTAACTCGTGATATTACCAACAAGTGCAAAACCATGCAAATCGCCCGTAGGAATTTAATATTACTCCGACCGCATCCGGTCGCTAGACCGTTGGTTTATATAAAAACTTCAAGGGCAAAAGTCGGGGACCCGAAGACTCTTGACCTCTTTGACGATAGCGTTTTTACAATAGCCTTTTATATCTTATCTTTTTGAATCTCATTACACGTTAAAGTATTAAATATATACTAAGTATACTAAACGTGACTCGGTTTTTTTTATCGTCAAACGAAGTGGCAGACGACCTGCCATGTTATGGTAGACCATCGTTTTTGTATTAAGTAAAGATACTTATCTACAAAGTTCAGCAACATCTAGCTCAGTCTGGAGTTGGGTGAATGGCCGCTAGTGGCAAAATTTCATGCAAGCTTACATACTTCAAAGGGCACGAATTGGTACTGGTAATTAATGAATACAAACCCTTAAGCTTTATCGCTTGGTAACATTCGACTCAGGTTGGCCATTATCTGTAGAATCTCCTCTAAATTCGAAATCAATTAATGAACATAACAAGATTAATTGACTTCTTGTTTTTTTTTTATAAGATTGAAATAGCAAACGAGCATGCAATCCACCTGATGGTACAGAGCCACTGCCGCCTATTGACATCTGTAAGCAACTTCATACAGAACCGGGGTTCTATCAGAAGTCAATTACAGATGCGTTGCTACCTACGAGGAGTAAAATGGTCGCCTCGTATGAAAGTGAGCCGGCAACCACACCCTTCCACCGAAACGCAAGAGTTGCTGCACGCTAGAAATAGGTTTGGCGTGATAACTCCCCGGTCGAACTATACTCGTTCTACCACCTTCGAAGGTCTTCATCGGTCTAGTTATGTTCCTATGATGATAGGTGGTGGTGAATTTTTATTTTAAGAGTTTCGCCATGACAACGATCCATGTAACTGGGTCGAAATATCTACAAAAAGAAATTCAAAAACCACATATCGTGAGTACCCGTAAATTATTAAAATGTATCAGTTCCGCGATAATATCAGTCTAAAATCATATAAGGTGACGATGAAGTTATGACCATAGTTCACTTAAGTTTTATAATTATGTTATTTGCATATACAGAATAGGTTACATAGTTATTTACAAATGGTAAGTACAATTCTGATAATTTTTAAAATTATTTGATCATTTTTAACCTTCTATATCTCTCTATAAATAATATGCAGCGTTAATATTACTGCACATTGGTAAGTACAAAAATATGACTAGAAATAAAAGCAAATTAAAGTGTTAATGATACTCGTCCTATAATAACAACGACCGTTGCAAAGATAAAAATAGATGAACTGAGTGCAGTAAGATCATTATCCTCTGCATAGTGAAAATTGATCATTGCACTCGGTGGAATAGAAATTATTCTCGAAAAGAAACGTTCCTCTACAATATCAGATTACTTTCCAAAGAATAAATTATGGTTGAGACAATTATCTGTTTACCAATCATTATAACATAATTTTTTCTATCAAATAATTTTAAAAATACTAAAATTAATACATTATCTCACATTAGCCAAAACAAACATATTTCAAGTATATTTAAAACATAATTGGCGGCAAGCATAAACAATTTAAAACAAATTTCATTATTCATAATGTTTACGAATGTCGAGACAAAATCGTGTTTACTATTTGGCTCCAATATTAGGGGATACGATTGAACCGACGCCAAATGCATATTTTGCAAAACGGTGTAATAATAACCCAGACATTACTATATGTACTGACTTTATTCACGTATAACGCATGTCTGGGAATGAAATGAAGCAATGCGACAAATGGTCCGACCT
This sequence comes from Cecropterus dorantes dorantes, assembly GCA_018249915.1. NCBI lineage: Eukaryota > Metazoa > Arthropoda > Insecta > Lepidoptera > Hesperiidae > Cecropterus > Cecropterus dorantes. Next base: position 9,567 of record DWLI01001033.1, on the reverse strand, counting down.
TATTAGTAGTGGATACAGGTAGAAGTCTCTTAGCAATGTAATTGGGGAACATTCGGTTGTCCGTGGCGAAAATTCTGGAGATGAATATGAAGCTCTCTTCATAAACAAATCTGGCAAACATACGATTATCTATACTAATATTATAAAGAGGAAACCTACGTATTTTGGTATGTTTGTTTTGAAATAGCTCAAAAACTACTGAACCGATTAAAAAAAATCTTTCACCATTAGAATGCTACATTATTGCAAAGTAACATAGGCTATATTTATTACCAAAAAAATATAAATATATTCATGATATTCAAGTATTGGACATTCAAGAATAAAAAAAGCATTGGTCATGGTACGTTTACTATTTGGTCTATTCACGACTATGCTATTATAGTTTCATTGATTATTTAAAAGAAAAATATCCCCTTTCATACGAAACATCATTATCGCTACTAACAATTCAATTATTATTTATCGAAGCCATCAAACGCATAAGATCGATCACTCCCTCGATCGGAACACATTCATCACACGCAGCTCGTATCGGATAATATTTTTATTGCGCAATATTACCTCCGTTATAGGCCAATGTAACAGCAGTATCTTGATACCGCATTGACGTCATAGCGTTAGGAAACCTCAAAAGAAATGGGCCAGCTTTCCACTTTCGTTCAACTTACGTCAAACGTTATGGAGTTATCTCACCGCTAATGGATAAACGACCTCCCATAGATTCAAACAGGAATAAGGTCAATTCAGTGGATGGGAGTTTTCAGATATAGAAAAAATGTTTTTTTTTGGTCCATAACATTAAAAAGATGGAGTAATTCCCGTTTTTCCTTGGTTACTTCAATCGTTACTTGTTAGCAATAAGGCAAGTCCTTTAATTTTAATATTGTCTTACCATTTTTTCTTTGCGATTAATCTAATGATGTGCCAATGATGCTTCACTCTTATTTATTCGAACCGCTCTTAATTTTTTCAACTATTTCCTATGTGATCAGTCTTGTTTATTCCTTTGAATGTTTTGCGAATTCAAAATTGGAATGGATTTAATGAGATCGTTCCAAAAACCGACTTTTCGAATGCATAACGAATGCTTTGTAGGTCGCCCCGTCTGTTACAGGGTTATTATTAAAGGTAACTGGATACGGCGGACGTGTTCTGGATTTGAGTTTCTTAGAAAATGCGAATTTTCTTTTATTTACATTTTGCGTTCCTTTATCATTTTGTCGGTGGTCTACATTTTGTCGATTTCTGGGAATTATTATTGTCTTTAATAATGTGGGCTATTGAGTATGACGTAAAACTGAAAAAAGTTTGTGAAGATTTGCGGATGCTTCAGTAAGCTATTTTTAGCAACAAAGTAACGTTGGGTAATGCAAATGTATTCAATCTACTTTGATTAAGGAATTGCGATAAATCTTGTCACTCATATTTATCGATAAAATGTGACCCAAAAACATGTTATCACGATCACCTATAATATAAAAATAAAATTTTATTTTAAGGTGTATTTATACTTTCGTTCCATAAGGTTTGTTTCGTTTAAATATTAACTCTCAGTTTATTTCTAAAGTTACTTTTAATTGACATGTGATCTGTTGTCTTTTACAACGTAACCTTTATTATTCATATCTCTTGCGTGCTTATTTATTTCTATTATCTTATTACTATGTATGTTTATCGTCTTGTGGAATGACTTTAATATCAGGGTCGTTACTATGCTGTATCTCTTAATTTATAAGTACTAAGTTGGATTCATTACGTAAATTCAAATAGATACAGGCTATTTTTAGAATCATTCTCTTAATTACTTTAAACACATCGTCATAATTCCCAATTATATTATAATACACATAATCATATGGGACGACTTGTATATACAAGATGTCGCATATGATGTTTTGCATCAAATTAATACGTTAAAATAATGTAAAAGTACAGTTAACTTTAAATTATTAAGAATAAGACAAATTGATATTTTGAGTTATATATAACAACTCTCTCTGCTCTTACGTTTGCATGATATTCAAATTATCCTACTTTTGGGCACCGGTGTCCTATGCAATAAGAATGAGAAAAGTTTGATTCATTTAAAAAGGTTTAACTATACAAGTCATAAGTCGATTAGTAGATTTTACATCCTTGAAGAAATCTTCGACAATTTCCTCGTGTTTTCCTTAACCGGTACCTACAGATTAGAATCTTGAAACCTCAATATTAGTTGAAATCCGTACCACTGGGTTATTACTAGTTCCATTTTTATTAGTACTCATTGACTTTCTCGTACATCCGTTACAGAGGAATAGAGTGGGAGTAAAATATATTATTTTTATGCTCAAATATTTTTAGATCATTTCTTGGTATTCGAAATAAATCGGCATTCAAAATGGCATCTTTTATTAGATTTTTTCCTTCGCATTTTTACAAAAAATACCTTGAAATACCTTGCAAAGTTACATTGCAGATGATGTGACTTGTTTTTTTTTCAAGCTTTTTTATCTCTGGTATGTATTAGAGTTTAAAAAAGACATTGAATCTCCTTGACAACAATTTGTAGTTTCCTTAATGAATTTTGTCTGTTAATTAATTGGACAGATGTTTTAAAACGGATTGAAGGCCAAGCTTAATGTCTTGTTCTTATAATGGAAGTAAATTATTGTTTTTAATTATATATTTAGATATTATTTCTACAAATGTAACTCCTTCTTTTACGTCGATTGCGTACAAGTCTATTCTAATATTATAAAGCAGTAGAGTTTGTTTGGTTGAACGTGCTAATCTCAGGAACTGGTTGTTCCAATTGAAAAATTCTTTGTGTTGAGTAGTTTTATTTAGGAAAAGGCTATAGGCTTTATAACATCACGCATTGTTTGTTTGTTGTATTTTTCTTATGTAGTAGCTGTACCGGGGACTACAGCTAATGTATAATAATGAGAATTTTATTGTTGTTTATAAGCGCTAATGATGCCTGTGATAATAGGATTCTCATTGTAGCTTTTATAATTATGTGTTATAGTATATATTGAAGTGTAACTTTTTACTTTAAATTACAGTGTCAACAACAACAACGAACACAATCTTTAATGCTCGTATAAACCTTTATGAACAAATCACGAATCTGTTTGTTATACTTTCACGAGGACTATTAAAACAACATTATAAGTCATAATGACTATCGACACGTGCCGAATTATTCGAATATGATTAAATGTTGAAAATGTGTATTATTATGTAGAACTAAATTAAACTCTAAGGTGGATACATATTCTTCTTGTCAGCAGAATATGTATCCACCTCAGAGTTTCACGCTTCTGACATTCTATTTTTTAATGAAACATTAGGAGAGTTTATTTTTTGTGATGATGATGTTGTTAATTATAAGTAGAATCTCGATAATTAAATCGAATGCAATTTTAATTAAAAGTCCAATGAAAAATGAAGTAAAATATGTCACACTTCGTACTAATAAAAAAAAAAATAATAGACGATACGGATCGTCTAACCAAGTTTAATCGAATTTTAATCCGTATACGGACCGAGAACTACCGAATGCTGGACCTTTATATAGTGTTACCTTATAGTGTGTGTACTACCTGCATAAGTATAAAGCAATTAAAACGCAGTAATAAACAGTGGATACACACGTGGTGATAATTGTCCAATTAACATGAGAGTGAAGAATAATTAAGTTGAAAACGTTTCACACGGAATGTCTATTATGTACACGTGGAAGAAAATTAATGATACAAATAAATATTAAAATTAACTCTCATTTGAATATCTGTTATTAAGAAAAACGAAACAGTCGATATTTCAAGAAATCGTGTATGGTAACAGAAGACTAAAGATTTTATAAGATGCACAAGACTATCGCCTTTTAAATATTTTTTTTATCCAAATAATTTGTTACGTGCTGGCATATATACCATTCGTATGCGAGTTCGACCTGCACTTGGAAAATTACTTGTAATTAGTTTGTATTCTTACATACTATACATACAAAGGCACAAAAATTACGCTTCCTAAGTCAAAAAATATTTTTTCATGCATTTTTGTTTACATTTTTTTCATTGTCAAATTTTCCCACATAATAATTTAATTTTAAATAAAATAAAATTTACTCATGTATGTAGGTATATTTTATTTTATTAAATTTATTTTTTTCTGCGAAGCGATCTTAGTCTGCTTTAATACCATTTGATTTAGATAATTTTAAATCCTTATATCCTTATGTATAATCTATACCTGACAAGCCATACATGTAGGTAGGTTATTAATTTTTTACAGACTGGCGCTAGACCTGCAACGTTACTCATACTTTCTCGAGCTCAACTACGATTTGCTTTCTAGGAAACTATTATGATTACAAGGAAAGTTTAGGAAAATAGTAATTATAATTAAGTAACTAATAACTAATTAAAAATTTCATACTCAACTTAAATCACCTCATCAAGAAGAAATATCTACAAAATAAAAGGGAATATCTCATAATATAATTAACTGAAACAAGCAAAATTAATATATTAATTCTTATATTAAAACAAAAAAAAAACAAATTAAAACCTTCATACTTACGATATTGATATTGCACTTTTAAAATATGTAATCTATACTCATGAGTATACCTTCTTCAAGTACACAGCTCAAATTATAACTGGATGAAAAAAAAGGCAAATGACCTTTATATGCGTTAGCAATCTAGCCATCCTTAAAAACAACCAAATTATTGTTAGATTTGAAGATGGCAGAACTCTTTGAGGTTCGACTCCGAAAGCACCACCGCCAAACTTATTTCTTTCTAACAACAGTAGTGTAAAATTGCTGTGTTCTGGTCTGAAAGGTGTGGTAAGGGTAACATACTTATTTGAGGCGTTCCAGCTTAAACCTCAGGAGACACAACGCATCTGTGGCTAACTTGAGGTAAGACTTATCTGGTTTTGATTAAAAATGTTCATGGGCGGCAGGAGCCACTTATTATCAAAATATATGTCATTCGACTCGTTTGATAATATTATAAATAATATTTTAATAACTTCGTAACGGTCAGTCAACGTTACTCCCACATCCCAAACATCAAAACAAAATAAGACAACACCTCGAATATTCTAGAAATCCGTTTTATTTCGAATCAAAGACGAGACTAATCCCGTCTCCATTTAACAGGTACAAATAACAGAGACAGAGGAACTTATATAAACGTAATACAGCTGTTTATTTAACCGAATCATGTGAAAATTGATAGATGGATGTGACGTCAATGTAGGAATACTTTATTTTATTCAACAGACTGTCTGGCGGACGAATTTTGTGAACCTTTGCGTTAAAACGTAAAATTTTTCGTGATATAAAATATAGTGTAGTAAAAATAATCTAAATTGCTTGTACAAGATGCCACCTACAAAGAGTTGTTTCGATTCTATTAAGCTTTTAAGTGCACGTAATACAGTTTTTATTTCTATATATTTCGTGTAAACAGTGTTAATTTTTGAGTTGGTTATTGTTATCGCTTTTCTAAGAAGTACCACATTAAAGTGTCATACACGTATATAAAAATGTATGTCATTTCACATGTTTCTTTCATCTCAGACGTGTTCCAATACGTTTATTCTTGAAATTATAATTTATCTGCGCTACTGCTTCTGGTATTAAAAATAGATTTATACAATACGTAATTCCTTTGTTCAGTACTTTATCACTTTAATTAAATAGTTTGTGAAATAAACGTATCAAAGCGACTAAATACATACTAAGCTAATGGCAATAGCGACACTGTCATAGCAATTTCAATAACATTGCTTACGTCAACGAACTCTACATTATTTATACATAAGTTCTCAATCATACGAGAATATAACAACAATTATTAAAGTTGCCTTAGCAATAAACACGGGTTATATACGATTATCTTTTCTAAATATAATTTCTTTAGTTGTTTACGGAAGTTTTCGATAAGGAAGAAACGATGTGCATGCGTACTGTTGGTTTATTGAATTAACGTCTATCAATACCATGCACTTAGCTATTAGCCATAGTTTATGTTTATTGTTTTATTTCATAAATTATTTTATTTTTTCAATTAATCTATTCTCGTCGAACGATCGTTTAAGAGAATTCGTAACGCTTGCGTAACTTTTGTAATAAGATTATTACATCCACAGCACATATTTTTTCATGCATTTGATTGTTTATATTGCTATACAAAAATCAAATAACTATCAATTGAATGAATCATCTTATCTAAAATTACCAAACTAATTATAAACAATTACATAACCCATTCGTATTTAAACCGTTAAGAGTCTAGGATTCTATCTTTCGTGCAAAGCTTTTCTAAAAATTCTAACTAATGCGATATTGAAATTTTGCATGCGGATCATTAATTAACCGTGATTCTACATTAACACAGTTTGTGTTTACACATAAGTAAATCTTTTAATGAAATCACGTTACCTATTCAAGCGGTTCAAATATATTGATAGCGTAGTAATTACGCTAGGATTTGATTCCTGATAAGTGCAAATAAAATTACATAAAATTGTTTTTTTTTAACTTTTAGTGTTTACAAAGGATTATAAAAGATTAATCTTAAAACAATCCTCAAATAAGTTTGGTACAATAAATCTTCCGTAAAAATGACAGAAGTGACAAAAAACTGGTAAACCAAACCTTGTTACTAATATTAACAATGAAATTTGTAATATTTAACAAACTTTTAGTACCTTTACACTATTCTCATTAACTGAGAGTATTCAAAGAGACCAAGCTAAACAATTTCTTTTGTCCTTTCTTTTATAATGAAACGTATTTACGTACACATAGAATAGAAACTATTTTACTTTAAACTTTTTTATCGTTAAGTCCTTTTGAATCTTAGCTCACAATTAAATAAATGTCCACAGTCCACCAGTACCGTTTAAGAACGAGGAAACAACCTTTTCTTGGAATATGATAAGCTTCTTGAAACTTTGTCTAACTCTGTAAATTTATTCCAAGAACTTAAATAGTACGATGCAGCACAAGTCAATGATCTATTTACACTAACAATTGAAGATAGGCTTGTTGTAACGAATAGTTTCGAAACACTTGGCCGTACTCATGTTTATTTAGTACAGACGGACACTAAAATTCTATTTACATAGGCAGATCAGAGATTACATTTATAAAACTCTTCAGACTGCGCGTCTGCATCGAGTTTATTTACATCATACATGTTTACACCCAACTTTTGATTTATTACTTTTTATCTTCACTTCAAATTTGGGTGACCGCTAGCAATTCATCATGACCATTAATTGAGTGGGATTAAATTTTGATTGCGGGCTGGAAATTTCTAATGACCATTAAAATTTGGTACCAACTGGTGGTTTTCAAGTCTTCAAATGGCGTAATTTTTGCCGTATTATACGTATTGTTTATGTCTTGACCATGTTGTAATTTGTATTAGTTTTAGATCTACAGAATTTGAGTCTTGAGATGTTGGTTTTCATATAGGATAGTACATGGTTAACTGATAATGTATAATGTGATCAACACTATTAAACTTTACTAAATTTATATTTTGTTATGTAATATGTACTTTTTAAAGCCATGAATTTCTGTATTTCGACTTATGATATGTTTTACGAATGTTGAATTTACTATATGTTTGTGTATGAATATATATAAATACATGCATAAATATATGGATAGCTATGGACAGTCAGTACAGAAGATTAACAGAAACCTACTAAAGACGAAAAGGATCTAGTAATGCCAAAGATACATAGATATCCATATTTTATCAAATACAATGTGTAATAAAATAAAAGAATACCTACAACGAAGCGAAGTCCAGACGGAAGCTAATCGTTACATGTGATATATCGTTTAAAATTACAAGGATGGTACAAAAAAACGTGACTCCCTTTGTTTGCAAACGTCTCATGAATATTTAGTTATGTTAGCGGTTATTTTTATTTACATTTATCATCCTCAAGTACATAAACAAAAGGTTGTTACACGTGATTGGTATATTCACCCGTCTATATTTGCGGTTTCGGTCTTAAAGATTATCAACTATATATAATTCAATAAACATTTACATATTTAGTTTAAAGCTTCAAAGTAACTATTCTCATTTAATGTACATTTATGTCATATTTCCTGTTTGAAAAACATATTTACAATTAGCTGTTTTAAAAGATTTATAAACGTAAATTTTACTGATATTTGATAATAAGATCAATTTTGCTTTGATATCTAAAACTAAACGCCGGGCTAATAAATTTATGAACAGAAATGAAGTATTGCAATGAGGCGATCAAAACGCATTAGCAGATCTAGCTAAGTGCAGTCGATGCACGGGGATCAATTTGCATGTTCCATCACACTTCAGTTATTAGTAAACAAGTGGATTGAATCAATCGCTCCCAATCCTGCCGATTCGATTTCAAAAGCTTTCGGGTTTGTTCACCTGCGTGACTACGTGTTTGTATGTTTCCTGCCTGTTTGTGCTCGTGCAACCGGTCGTTGAACCACAATAAAACGGTTCTCGTTAATTCTGTCCTGCACTGACACATTGAGAGCAATCTCGTTTTAGTCTCACACCGCTGCGTCTTCGAGTTTTGTTTCGGTAGTTTAATTGTGGCTTAATAAATTGGTAATGTTTATACGAAAGTCAATGTGTACGTGTATTTTGCCAAATGGCTAAACTGTGTTAAATGTTAAGTTTAGCTGTTCAACATCCCCGAAACTTCTGGATATTGGATTTAAAACCATATTGAAACGTGAAACATTTCATAAATTAAGCGTAATCCTAATGCAAATTTTTAATTTCGACCACAACACCGCGTAACGGCCAACATAAACTTTCATTATTCATAATGATGGGTAATGTTTCTACCCGTAACGCTTATATCATAAATCTGTAAAGCAGTGGCGTGGCATCATATAATAATTAGTTCTAGCAATAACTCACGGAGACCATTACGTTAGTAACGATTGCCACACCAAGGCCTAAATGTCAGTATTGACGTCATAAGGGGCGGCGGTGCTAAATATAATATCACTGTGAAATGCTAAGGGCGAAATACAATGCGGCTGTACGACGTGACCTTTCATTGATTGATGACTTTTCAAAATTACACCTACAATGCCAACATTAGTAAATAGAAGCGGGAAATGTCTTTTCGTATCTAATAAACATTTTGTACGTTGAACGCCAAGTGTTTTCACGCTAGTACCTCGATGACGTAGATGCGCATTGCAGAACTATTAAAATAGTTGGGTTAATCCTATAAAGTCTGAACGTTTCTCCGCAATCACAAGCACCAACTGCGTGCCCATTTATTATTATTTTGGTTTGATTATAGTCCATGTGTGTTCTACTTCTGATAGTATAATGCTGTGCCAACATTCGATATCTACGAGGTATTATTGTCTAATGCGTACCGTTTTAACACTATTCAATCTGAAATAAATGCAAAACAGATAAATGAAATTTTGAAAATATTTCTAATAATATTACCACAAGTATACGATATGTTTATGTCGTAACACGCATCAAAATTAGACTGCATCGTGATGCGTTCT
>DWLI01001032.1:0-17250 GCA_018249915.1 Cecropterus dorantes dorantes | reverse complement strand
CCATGGGCGGCAGTGACCACTTCCCATCAGGTGGACTGCATGCTCGTTTGCTACTTCAATATTATAAAAAAAAAGATAGAACAGTTACAAGATTAAATCTCTTGGATTAAGTACTAGTTGGTAAGGACTGTAAAATATTCTGAGACGGTAAAACTTTGCACACATTGCTGCCCACTTGTTGTTCTACCCTCGAGGGCCCTACTAGCGAGAGCTCTCCTTACTCGTCTTTTAGAAGAGCTTATACAGTATTTTACGACCTTCAAATCTTCAGAAAACTTGAAAATGGAAACTAATTAATACTGAAAGCATTTATTATCACAAATAAAGTAGTTTCTAACAGAAAAAATAAAAGACAATTTCAAATCCAAAAGATTGTACTCGGTCATTAATTAAAAATAATATATGAAAGTAGAGTTTGCGTTTAAGTTAATGATACGAATGTGTATGCAAGCGTATGTATGTAGGTGTGATGTATGTATAAGTGTATGTGTGTGTGAAAAAGAGTAAAAAAGAGAAGTAGAGAAGAAATTTTATTTTTCGTCATGCACTTAAATATGTAGGTAACGTTGACTGAATTATGTTTCAAGTGGCGCAACTTAAATCTTTTCCACAGTTACGAATTCCAACGTCGACAAAGTTACTCAGCGCCGCATTTCTCGGTTCTCAGCATGCACACAGTCTTTGTAGAGTCTCCGGGGGCAAAACAAACATCCTTCACTCAAAGTCGATGCAAAGACAAATTCTTTTGGCGCGCGACTCAAAGAAGTGCGGGCACAAACAAAGAGTCACTCGTAGAATTAGCCCCGGAACGATAGCACTAATTAGCAACGGTGACTCGTTTAAGTTATTTCGCTTAATTAAGTTGCAGAAGTGGTCTGCGGCCGGCCCGTCAGAAGGCGTCGTAAATTGTTAGAATACGGGCAACACTCCAATTAATCTTTTTACACATCCAACTAGTCATATGAGGGGTTGCACTTAGACGCGCCGAGCCTCCTTTTAAACGCTTGCATACGAGTCGCACAATGCCGCGCTAACCGGCCACTGATGACACTCCTGTTTAACTAAGCAGTAGTTTAATTTAATTCAAACGAATTTTAATTACACCCTCGTTTCAAAGCAGTCAAACGCAACATCTAGCCGGAGTTACTTACCGTTAATAAACAGCGGGAAATAACGATTTGCGAACGTTCGTATTAATTATGACATTATATATAATCCGATGTTTTGTTAATTCAACTGAGAATAAAATCTCTCGGCTGTGAGGACTCTTAGTCGGGAACGGTAATGTTGGCAGCCTTACGTCGCAATTTCATATGCCTAACTTACCGTGCTAACTCGCTCCGTACATATTTAGTTCAATATTTAATTTTTGTAATTAAAAACTTGAGTGCGCAATTTTATTTTGAAACACTCAAAACGTTATCAAAGTGTGAAGGAAAATATTACGGGCAGACCTCTAAACATAGGGTAAGAGTAGTTAGTGTGTGGAATAATCATCCCCCGACGTGTGAAGTTACCTTGCAGGCATTGTATGCGTTGACTGTAAAATTTAATTGGTTGGCTAATACACTGCACGGGGTCTAATTTACGTGTTAACATTTTTAATAAGGCCCGGCGAGGCTAGGGCGCCAAGTGGCCGGCCATTTATATCGCGCCACACTCATATGAGCACCTCCAGTAATTAATACGACCCTTTCGAGAAAGCTTATGAGTAGGTTTCCTTCTCAAACGTTGCTAATTACGTCACAGGAGCATTCACGTCTTATTATAAAGAAATAGTGCCTAGAAATGCAATAGGCCGTCAAACTCGGCACGGTCTACTTTGTACGGACGAAGACCGTAATTTCGTCCGGAGTTTTGGCGTTTTTTATCGCTATTTACGGATATTTATTTCACACGAACTTAGTGAAGAACAAAGTTATGAATGATTTGACAGATACACCCTGGGATGCTAGTGATTCCTTTAAATATCTGAAAATGATTATTATAGAAAAATATATATATTTCACGAAATATCTGAAGCACTACACGTTTATACCTAAAGTAATGTATTTGAAATTTGCTTTATCGGATTCTGTCAGGCAACATTCGAAACCTCATTTTCACGTACAGAAACGGTTTTCCTAGTAATGTGGATTCCTAACTGATCCGAAACATAAACGGATAGCCAGAGACTTCGGAGAATTATCGGATGTATCCGAAACTTCAACAAATACTAGTATACACACCGAAAACAGCTTTCCATTACAAAATTGGAATAACCTAAAAGAATTATCGAACCGATCGGAAACGTCACCGAATACTTAGTACACCTCGAAAAGGTTTTCCGTAACAAAATTGGAATAACCTAAAAAAATATCGGATCGATCCGAAATTTACCGGATAAGGTTTTCCGTAACAGAATTCGAATAACCTAAAAACAATGTCACGCATCTGCACTAAATTGTATAACGTGTCTTACCGAATGTTAAGGCATGCACGCACGCGATGAAGCTAATAGGTAAGGGCGAGGCGGAATATTTACATATCATTGCGATACGGCGTCCATTATAAAAAATTAGCCTTTCGCCGACCGTCGTTAATAATATAATTAAAACATGCGAAGGTGCGGTTCTATTTATCAAGAAACTACGATGTACCATTTGTACCGAGTATTTTGTTTCTTTTGACATTTGTGTGCCGTGAAATTGTAGGCAATGTTTGTTTTTTCGTTTGAATTTCGCTTTTTATATTCAACATTTAGAGTTTAGCGGTTACTGTTATAATCTGATATGCCAATGTTTTCGGGTTCTTAGGCCAGATAGACAACATGATGAATTAAGGTCTTTTTTCTGAGTCTAGGTGTTTTGTCACTTATTTTTGAGTATATATATGTACTCATGGTACAAAGTATACTAGAGAAAGGTTATGGCGTTGCCTGTGTTATTTTACTCACTCTCCGGTACAATTTTTTTCCTCTTTTTGACAAGAGGATACACAAACACAAAATTACTTTAACTTGAGGATATACAAAATAACTTTAATTTGTATGAAGTCAAAAAGGTTTTTTAATAAGTGTGAAAAGTATATATTCTATATATGTCTAATTCAACGTACATACATCACAATGTTGTATTAATAAATATTAACTTATATTAGTAAAAAAAAAAACACCAAAATCGATAAAGTCGTATTACTGATGAAAATCGATTCGGTAATCGCAGTCCGAAACTTGTGCACATCACTAGCAATGTAGCTGAATGCTAGTAACGAGAGCGTGAGTAATCCATCAACTAATGAAAGAGTAATTAGAAAAGTGGAGGTTTCTTCCGACCGCCAACCTTATCTTGTCTTCGATGGCCATTAAGGTTTTTAATTACCCCACCCTACGCGATTATGATTACGATTACGAATTTAGGGGCTACTTTTTTAATATGCTGAACATATGTCGACTGAATGTTTTTTTTTTTTTTTGTATAAAAAGAAACGAAGTTTGCTGTCACCTTTGGGGTCAGTGGCCACTTTCGGACATCTGTAACCAACTCTATATAAAACAGAGCTTTTCCCTAATTAATTAAAAATGGTAGTAACATTTTCAATATTTCATTTTCAATCCAAACGTGATAAAATTCTCTGAGATTTGACTCCGGAAGCACCACCGCTAAACCTATTTCTGCCTAATAACAACAATGGTCTAAAGGATAATGAAATGTAATGTCTTGAAATAAAATGTCTTTATTTTTTGTATAAGCCTGCGGGGGCACTTACAAATTGTCATTTACAATATTATTCTTACACTACCACCGGATCGGAAAATGAACTAATGAGGTATAGTACATTCATATTTATCTGAGGAGTTCTAACTTAGTCCTCAGGGGCAGGAACGCAATTTTGGCTACCCTAAGGCAAGGCTGAACTATCTGGGATTTAATATCCTGTCCATGGATGGCATTGAGCACTTAACAGGTAGACGGCATGCTCATTTGCTACTTCCATAGTATGAAAAAATAGATACTCTCGTAACGTAGTACCTACTTCATTGTCAACCAACAAAGCCACTTCAAGCCAACCAATTTCTAAACAATAGCGATTAGTAATGAACATAATATTCCCAGTGAGATGCGACCTTATTCGTGTTAAGTAATAACATAGTCCGGGCGCGCCTCGGTCTCGAAGGAGCGGGCGTGGCTTCTTTCATTAGCATGCCTTAAAAACCTTAATACTCTTCTAATGACAATGACACACACGTATCTACTTTAGGAATGGTCACGCGATGTTTTCTTTTTTATTTCCCAGTAAAACGTAAAGATCTTTTTTAAAGCTATTGGCTTGGATAAGCTGGCTTTAACCGAAATAAAGCTTTCAAACGATATAGGATTATGTTATAAAAGAGCTAATTTGATGCTGAAAATTTTATATGTATCAGAAACAGATTTACTATCTATATACGTGGTGTGTAGCCGAGTTTTCAGATACTTTTTAAATAAAATAGATTTTTTTGATTATTAATCTTTAATGCAACTGAAATTGATAAAATATTTAATATCGATAGTTGCGTATTTAAAAAATTCTCATTCACTCGCTCACTTCAAAATTTTCTAAAATATTTTTATTCCCAAATTTATATCTAAGTAAATTCATATACGTACTAACATACTAGTTGTGTTTCGAAAATTGCAGAATAACATTTCCATTGAACCTAATTGTATTCAGAACAGTAAACAAAGGCAGTAGGTATTCAATTATTAATAATATTATCTACTTTCATGTTTCATGTTTATTTCTAGCGCCTGTATTTGATAACGCTTTTGATATACTCGTATATAGACTAACTTTACCCCTGACTACGTTCTGTAGTATTTTCCATGTATACAGTTCTGTGTAACAAGATGATTTAGTCCTTAGAAAAAATACAGCTTCCAAAATTGACAAATTTTAAGAGAATTGATTCACGATTTATTTCATTAACACTTTTTTTTCTGTATCAATCTTTATATACTCTTCACGACTATATAGGTTATACATACATAAATATCTTCACCTTTAAATATTTTACAATGAAATGATACCCATTCCATTAGGATATTAGTAGCATTTAATTCCTATATATTGTATTTCTTAGAAGTGAGGAATATACTGTTTATAATAAAGTAGGTTTCCATCGCATTCCTAATTAGAAGTCAAAGGAAAATCCGCATCTAATTATGTCTGTTTTTCAAGAACAATAAACAACAAAGATGTTACGCAATAAAACAAAAGAACATTCTTACATCATTGTTTTTGAACAAAACGTTCTTAATACTTAAAAAATAAGTCATCAAAATGTTTATAGTTTCATCAGAGTTTCGCGTCAGAATAAACGGCAAATCAACTGTAACGATTTAAAAACGAATAACGTAACTATATAAAAACCGTTTAACTGTTCAACATTGTTGTATCTCAACAAAAACGATCTTGACATCGGTTTGTATTATTATAAAAGTGTTATTGTGCCACTTCGTTATCTGTTCCAGTGTTTTGTCCTTGTTTTATCCTTGTCTTGCTACAAACCACTATCGTGTGGAACGGAAGCGGACCAGCGCTTGCGCACTATCGCGCTGAAGTCTTCGGCCAATCACTATAAAATGAGATCCGAGCACATGATTTATTCAACCGTATAATATTTTAACCGTTTCCATGTAATATTTAAAGGAATGCAGATACGCCTGTTTTCCTGATAAAAACCGCGTGTTTAAATTCTGTTTTTACGATATTTATTTCAAAATAATTGTATATCCATAAAACAGCATTAAAATTTATTTTAATTATTATTTTACTTAAACAATTTTAAAAATATCCCAATATTATGATTATTTTAACCATTCCGTTTGCTATATTAAATATTTTTGAATACAAATTATTATAGTTTTTTATCTATATATAATACTTATATAAAATTAAGTTTTCATAATCCTACCTATACCTGCTTACATATAAGTTAGTAGGTACCTATAAAACAGTAATTTAAAAAAAGAAAAAAAAAATGGGTCCTTGCGGAAGGACGTTTCTTAATCAATGTTCAGTAAATTTGTTTTTTTTTTTTATTAATAATTATTGAACTAAAAACCATGCAATCAGACCCTATTAGGTGCCACTCGTCATTCTCATATCCTTCATTTATTGTCCCATTACATCAAAGGGTCAATTCTAACTGGTCGTGCAACTAACAATAAGACAAGTAATTATTTTATTTAATATTACTTTATATTAATTAAATGCTTCGTCTTTGTTCCAATTAGACGCAACTGCGCAAGTGTTGTTGAACTTAAAAGTACCTACTAAAGTATGGTCTTTTGATAAGAGAATACATGTATTAATCAGTAATTGCCCGCAATATTACTCATATTATATGTTGTATGTAATTAATCGTAAGGATTAATAGCTTTTTATAGGCTTAGAATATTCTCGTGGCTCCGCCCGCCCTGGACACATTTACCACGGTAATAAGTATCCCATATGGTAGTCAAGGCGAAAACAAACACAAAAACGTCCTCACAAACTTTTGATTTTAGAATATTAGTAAGATTTAATATATTAAAGTAGCAAAGTTTTGTAAACAACTTTGTATAGAACACGGGGGATTACTGAATTTAATCACAAATTGTGTGTAGAAAAGAAATGTGAGATTATGTGAGATAAATAAGCTTGGTGATTATATAAGATTCGCTATATAAAAAAATAATAATTAAGTAACAAAATTTTATTATTTAAAAGAAAGTATAGAGATAAAAATGATAGAGACTGCCATCACAAAGGAATTCCATTCCAGAATTTTAATGACTAATTTTCCTTAAGTTATTTTCCATGAAGGACACATTTACCATTATATTTATTAATATTAATAATATAAGTTAAATAATCACAACACTACTAATATATCTTCATGGACTTTCCATTTCATGGCTAATTGCGGTTTCAGAACACATGATGGGCGTGAAATTTTGAAAACAAACCAATAATACAATAAGGAAAGACAGTATTAAACAATTTCATTTTGAAACTATCCAACATACATGAAATATTATTAGTGTAGATTTTCCTACGCGACTCCATCACACACCAGAAACAGAACTTAATATAATAATAATTTTTTTTTCGACTTTTGTTAAAATATAAATTTGTAAAAAACTGCCACCTATCGACATATGTAGTCAACCCCAAAATGATCATCATAGCACCAAATATGTATATCTGTCATATATGACTTATTTTGAAGTTACCGATAGATAACTATTTTAATCGACTTCCCAAAGGAAAGACGTTATGTATTCGTCGCGTATATTTTTGTACATATACTCTCAGTGTCGTGTGTCGTAAGAAATGATACGAAATGACAGACAGGTGTGAAAAGGCGCGGTAGGCGGTGCCCACAAGGGAAATTATCCAAGTACCGCTAAACGACACGTCTACGGCCCGCCTTAGACATAATTAATTAACAGTTTTTATAGATATGTCGTAAACATGCCCCCCAATACGAAACAAAACAACATTTTATCCAAGATCCATTGACGCTATTCGTGTTTATTCTATTTTTTACGTTTTAGTTTTCTTACAACAACATTGTAATAAAAATGGTAATTTACAAGATAAATATAAGTAATTTCAAATTTTAGTAATTTGTTACTTTTAGAATTTTATATTCAAATACGCGTTAATATTTGAAGATTCTTAAAATCAATAACAGCGTAATTAAAATTGTAGAGGTGCTATAAATAAGATTATTAATTAAAAAAATATATTACCTATTTATAGATTTGACATGATTTTGAAAAATATCAGTCACAAAAATTTAAATAATTATAACCTGCGTTGCAGAATGGTCACCATACCGGTGAAACGCAATGAGTCACAGGTTCGATCCCCGGCCAGACAAATATCTAACTGTCCAATTTCTATTCCGACTCTATGTGCTTTGGCATTTGTTTTTGTGTATCAACGGACCTACAACACAGAAATCCTAGTGTTACTTTCTTACAACACATAAATACGCGTGTAAAAGTTTAATAAAAATAATCTGAAGCAAGTTTATTAATTACAACTATAGCGCAGTTTCCGTGACACTGCGTCTATAATAAGTAGGTACAGATGATAACACAAGTGGGAACACATGGTACATCGGAAATCTTAGTATTAAATAGCAATGACAAATACTCCAGGGAAATAACTTGAGTAACTGAAAATGCGATGGCAAGCAGGCGGTTTGACGTAATGACGCCTCCAACACTAGTAATTATCGTTAGACACGTGAGCAACATTGTTTTTATTAAAAATATACCGGAAATCACATGGAATTCTGAGATAGGCTTGGAAAATTGTTTTTATATAGACAACGACTGTCCTAACGGAATTCTCTTGATGTTTGTAACTACGTGTAAAATGCGTTTTTGCTACGTATGTTTACGTCCTTGATAACCATGATGGAATGCTTCATGATGAACTACACCTTATTAAGAACACCATTATATATATGTAATTTGTATAAAGATATTGGGGTGATAGAATCGCCGCCCAACCGGAAACAGTTGAATTTTCAATACTTTTTTCGTAACTACAGTATAATCGAATTTGTTAACTATAAGATATCAGTTAGGCTATAAAGGATTTTTGGTGTTTCTAAAAAGAAATTTAGAAACGAGAATAATGAATAGCATTGACAAATACTTTGATTAAAACGAAAAAAACCCATTTACAATATCAAAGCAAAACTTCACATGTGGCTCACAAAGTGCCCGGAATTTTCCATCAAAATATACGTTCTTAAACATACAAGCTTGCAATTTAAATCGTATTATCAGCGATATTTTTACAAGCATGCCACTTTTTAATTTTATTTCACTCTCCAAAAGTTACGTCTGAAATATCTTCTTGTGTGAAAACGCAGGATTTTTTGCTTGCATGTGGATTTATTCGTACAGATTCGAAAACCATCAGACGACTTGGGGTTTTTATATTTTTTTAAGTAGGTTTGTACACGCTTGGAGCATGGTTAAAAAGGAGTCCTCCAAACGAGTTTTGAAACTGTCTCATAACAGTAATTAGCGAACTAATCCTGGAATCAAGTAGCCGCGAACGGTCAGCTTTGTGCCCGCCCTTAAACGGCAGCGTCTGTTCAACCCTTTTTTTCGAAATTTTAATACCGAGTATAGTTGGGGTAATAAAATCTCCGCAAGCACTCAAATGAGCTGAACTTTTGAAGCGTGGGGTACAAGACAGAGGCAGGTCAGCGGAGGGAGTCATTAGCCAGGGCCGCATTCTGACTGACGGAACGCCTGTAATCGAATCTCCTAAACGAACTTACTTTTTGCTACATTCCGTTTCTATGCACGTATTCGTTGACGCAAAATATGCGGCAACTTATGCAAATGTGACTTTTGTATTCCGTTACAAGATAAGAGAATAATTTGCGAGAAAGTTGCCAGGCTGTATGGAGGTAGATAATCGTCTCCGACCCGCATGGTTCGCGCCGAAATACCTACTTACGACATAACGTTAGAATTTGCGATAGACATTTTATGTTCCTAAGTTCATTATTCCGAATAACGGCATGTAAACTGAATAATAAATGTGTAGCATTTATTATATTAATTGACATAAAAACAAAACAAAACGGTTTTTAATTCACTTTTTAAATTAAAAAGGAAAAACGCATTTCACCTGCCCAAAGCTCTAGAAAACCAATTTTGTTTGTTAAAAATGTGAAATGCATCACAAAATAACGTTATCGCGTAATGAAAGTGTGCTGTTACGTCACGGGGCACGAGATAATAATTTACTTTGACGTTTGTCTCAATCCGGCCCTGGTTGGACGGCGCAGTCTGAAAAAAAGTTTTTTCACTAACTGAAGCATTAATCCGGCCCGGTATTAGTTTACTCGCTCTTACACGGGCCTGTGTGTGAGTTTTGCGCATGTGAGCCACCGAGCGACTTTCGCGCAGACAGTGAACGCACAGAGGCGTCGTGTTACACAAAAACTCGCGATTTTTCGACAAGCGCAAAGTCAACTTTTCAATACAATATAGAGCGGAGCGGAATGCTTGCAGGTCGAAGTTGTGCACGGTGCCACAACTTTCATAGTGCAAGAGTGTTCTGACTTTGTTGCTGTCAATTATAAACTTGCCGAAATTTTAACATAAAAAACGCGTATATTCAGCATTGTTTCAAAACCCGTATATTCTCACTAAAAGACTGTCACTATAAAAAAATATCAAAAAAAAAACAACAAAATTAGTCGACTAATAATGGTAATTTAGTAAAAAACTGGACGCTCTGTCCGGTGCAGTCTGTGGCCGCTCACTCTGGCGTACTTCTCGAAAGCTGGACGGCGTCCACTCACCCACACACCCCCGCCACCACTACAGATGCACCTAGTACATAACGCGTAATGCCTCCCCCTATCATTTGAGCGACTCCGGCCTGCATCAGGTTTTAATAACCATTGTATTTGGCAGCGATCGAAATGAGTATGTTTGGAAAAGTCAGTGGGAAATGTCTGGAAACTATTTTTCGGTCGGGAGCCAAAGTTGCGTACGGTTTATGAGTTTTTTGACTGCTCTATGTAAATAAACGAAGGGACTGTAGTCTTGTATATAAATTCGTGTCTGAATTTTTTTTTGGTATTGGATTTGGGCGAATGGCGTCGATAGTAGGAACGGGTTAATTCGAGCTCGCGTCGGCATTATTTGAAGCCCTTTTATTTGGAAAACATTGAAAAGTTTTTTTTTTTTACTTGATTTTATTTTTCTAGCTGCGTACAGGTTATTTGAATATCTGTCGCCCTTTGAATGTATTGGATAATAGTTAATTGGGAATTTAATACAAAAAAACTCGAATATACGTATAGTACAAATATAGATTGTAAAAGGCTTTAAATGATCACTTAGTACCAATTTTAAAGTTTAATTTTAATAATCTAACGTACAATAATTGATTGTCAAACTCAATTTTACTACTCTTCTCAAAGCCTGTGCTATAATTCTCAAAGCCTCTAGAAGAAAAACGCACAAATGTTTTCCCTTCAACTCCAACTTAGGAATTGTAAGGTGCCTACTTATCAGTAACGGAATGCTCAATTTTACTACTCTTCTCAAAGCCTGTGGCACAATTCTCAAAACCTCTAGAAGAAAAACGCATAAATTTCCCTTCAACTCCAACTTAGGAATTGTAAGGTTCCTACTTATCAGTAACGGTATGCGGCCCGCATCGCGACGACATAAAAATAAGGATCCGATTGCCGTCACACGATGACCCATATTCTATTATCTTGTTTTTGTAATGTATTATATTTTCTTATTTATTCTTACATTAGTAGTGTTGTTTCGCCTTCATTTGTTATCAAGCCAAAAATAAATATACAAAAAATATCCATCTTATGAGCAGTGATAGCCGAATGGTTGAAACTCGGGCTCTCAATCGGGATTCCGGGGTTCGAATCCCAGGCACGCACCACTGATTTTTCTAAAAATTATGTGCGTATTACAAGTTAATTATCACTGCTTTACGGTGATGGAAAACATCGTGAGGAAATCTACACATCCGACAGTTCTTTAAAAAGTTCTCAAAGGTGTGTGAAGTCTACCAATTCGCACTTGGCCAGCGCGGTGGACTACGGCCTGAGACTCTCTGAATCTGAGAGAAGACCCGTGCCAGCAGTGGCACAATAATGGGTTGACGGAAGGATCCATCTTATGTAAAGCAAAACATCGTGAGGAAAAAGACTTCCGTGAAAAAAATATCACTTAATAGAATGTAGCCTATTTACTTAAAGATTAGACCCTTGTCCAGCAGTCGAACAGTATACTGTTACTATAAAAATATTAACAAATAAATCATTTATTGAATATGGGTAAATACTGAAAACGTTTAATTAAAATCTGCGGTACTGCATTTCTTACCCAGCTTTATCTCCAGACGCCGTGCAAATGGTAGATTTATTTACGTTCAAAAATATATTTTTTGTCTTCGACTTTGAATTATCAAATCACAATAAAAATGACAGAATGCATTTTTGACCCCCAAAATAACGTGAAACTTTGTTCTGAACCCAATTTTGTAATATCCAGCATAACGGTCGGTAGCGAGAATTCAAGTTGGTAACAAAAAGATGTATTCGCACCGAGCAAGTCAACAATAGAGGGAAGAAACTTCAAAAAAAACAATAACCTGACCCCTCGAGCAACGTCTTAGCGATTGACTGGTTAGAGACTTACGAAGATGTAGAAGTGGCCAGTTAGTCGGATTTTTAATTCTACGTACTTCAAGAACTCTTTAAATTCTGCGATAAGAGAGCGTGATTATTATTGTAACAATCTAGCAATATTAACTTTTCCTAGTTGACAAATGCAGCGAAAACACAACACGTAAAGACAGGGTAGATAGCTTATACCACACGTATATTATTTTGTTCTGCTTTGAAGACATAACAAAAATACGGACGTAATATATTTCAACCTAGATGCAGAAACGCATCTATAATTAAGCTCAGACAAAAATCTTTTAATATTTGAAATCGGATTCAGATATCCATTAGCGCTAATTGATATCTTACTGCATTGATACATCTATTATTTAAATTGATAAATAAAGCAAATTTAAATTGCCAACAAAAACTTACAACACCTTTAAAGGATTACACATCTTTACTTTGTAAACGTTTGCAAAACTCCTCATCTTAGTTGAGTCCTGTCTACCCCATACATAGTTCTATGGCCCACAATGTTCACACGGGAATCGAATGTTTTCTTGAGGGGGACTCGTAAGACATGAGATTTGTTCTAACCCCACATTACGAGCAAATTATGATTCGCAATTTACGTCCTAAAACGAAAGAGAATTGAGAGTTATCGTACTCGTTCGGTATCTTTTAGTTTTATGCAAACGAGCCAAACGATTTGAAATTAATTTAGGAATTGTATAAATTAAGGTAAACAAAAGAATTGTCTGTTATATTACTGGGAGATTTTATTCTCATTTCATTAAATCACAAAAATATGTGATTTAAATCAAAAAAATAAGAAAGCCATCGCGAGGAATACAATTCTCCGATTAAAAATATATAAATAAATATTATTTTCCGAATCTTAAAAGAGTTTCGTATTTGAATCAGAAATAAACATCTAAAAGATTAATTTTATCTGTTATAGATCTAGACGTTTACTTGTCTTTTGTTTAAAATATTTATAAAATCATCTACACATCTCATCGTAAAACTAAAAATTATCTAAAAATCTCATGTTTTATTTTCTTAGAATTCAAATATTAACCTTAATCACACCGCTTACAGCCAGCTTTATTCCGATCTAAAGAAACAGCTAACAATGACTTTTAATTAGGTTTTGTAGCACCAAGTTTAAGATTAAAAGTATTGAGATTCGAACTTATTTCTTGAAGAAACAATGCGCCCAAGTTCGGTCGAGTAAAGAAAGTACTTCCTCTCAGTTCCAATTCCGTGGCATTTTACGTAGCTTTGCCTTTTAAAAGATTCGAAAAAAACCCAACTGCATTCAACAGACAATGTGCCAAGACGCTGGCTTCCAGGTAGGCAAGATGTGATATCTTAAGACTATGGACAATGGGTTGATGTGATTCTCAAAATCCACCTCTACCCACTCAAATATAACGTTCAAAACCGTTAATTCCCAAATACTGTTTTTTCGCAAGTCCTATTATAATGCCCAATCCGCGACGATGGCCCTTTAAATCATTTTGAAACGTAAACCTTGGCAACTAAAGTCCAATGTAGGTATTGATTAAATATTGTATACAATAGAACAGCTGATTCCCACAGTAACGGTTTTTGATTCAGAATGATATATTTTATTCCATATGGCTGCCAAAACTGAAGTTTAAAGACGTTGAATCGAAAATACGTTTATTGTGATAAACTCTATAAGCTGAGTCATGAAACATTTACAAGGTACTGTTAAGCAAATTCGCTACAATGCAGCTATTTTGTGGCCTAATAAGATCAGACATATTGCTGCTTTAATACAATAATGCAACCAAAAACGCTTAAATTTAAATAATAAAAATTGAAAGACCATTAATTACTGTGCAGTTAGAGCAGCAAGTGTTCAATTCATATTCCGCGATATAATTATAATGATGTAGTTTTTAACGCTTACCGCCGACGAAAATCTGTTTCAAAAGCCTGTTTCGTGGCCTAAAAGTATGGATATTGTATTCTTAGGGTCCGGTAATAATGCGGAAAGTAATGGTTGCTTATATTCCTGTATAATCTGTAAATTATTAAAATCGAAATAACGTTAAAAGGCAGGGCTAGCATGAAACTCGGTATCTAGGAATCCGATCTCAGCCATACTCTAGTTTTAAATATCGTAGTAGAAATAATGATGACTTGGTTCAATACTGAAGTATCAAGGAAGAACGGTTAGGAAACATCGTTGTAAATGCCATTCTGGTGGACTATTGCCTGAGAAATCTTCGCCCAAGAGTTGAACAGTCGATGACTAAAATCAAAAATATTTCTTATAACCATAATATTTACAACGTTATTTTTGTCGTTATAAATAGCAGTTTTTTTGTAGATACATAATATTTGAAATTGATAACCGTTACTCAATAACAGTTGCTCCTTTACGAACCGATCGAGACCTACTTACGAGCAGCCCGCATACGGGCGGTACGCGAACCGCTTATAAATAGGACCATAGTGTCGATCCCAATCTTAATTACACTGAGAAACTTAAGTACTACATTCCAAATACCAACATTAAATTAAAATAAAATTTTCTTCATGTAAAATGTTCGTAACTTGTCGCTATTTTACCAGCACTAGTAATAATAACAGTTTGCTCTACGATTTTTCTTAGTATCTTACACATACGAATACATACAGACAAACACCCAATTTCGTCGGCACCCATTAATGCACATTTTTAGACAAATCAGTAGTGCCTGCAATTCGAACCTCGGGCCAACGATTAAGAGACAGACTTTCAACCATCAGGCTATCTACTCCAGCTAACTGCCATCCAGACCATACCATCCAATTTGTTCCTATTAATGCATCACATGTCCTGGCAGTAAATCTAAATTTCAGTTAAAAAAAAATCAAAATTATTAAGCAGTTATGAACATTTAGCTGCAAGAAAATTTGATCGTTATATTCATTACTTAGATTACACTTCGTTATTTTTCATATAATATTACGATTGACAGTTCATTGACACTTAAGACTCGTCCGTGGGATTCTCCATTATCTTGAAGATGAGTAATACTAATCTCCTCAAACACTACACTAACACTCAACTTCTTTTTAATAGCCTCATCTGTTACTACTTATCGAAATAGTTAATAGTCATACGCGTGGACATATTTGTACCATGTGAGATTTTAATGACATCAAAGTGGAAACCATACGTTTCAATCGGCATTTTATATCAATGTGTATTCGATTAACAAAAATCGATTACAAAATTTGCTGGACAGTTGACAAGTGGAACTATAGTAAGCTAAATACAGTAGTACTTACCGTACGTACTACGTATTAAGTTTAGCTACTTGAACGTTGGTCTAGTTCTTTGCGGTTAAGTTCTGTGGTTTGGTTAGGATTCCTGTTCAATTAGAATTTACCACTTTACTGTCAGTTAATTTTGCAATCTATCAGATTATATATAATGTATATCAACATAGTATGCTCACATCTGAAACTAAAAAAACATATAGAATCTAAAGTAAAAAAAGTTTGTTTTGCTCTTAACAAAATTTGGAGTATTTCTGAATGCTCTAATTCGCTTAAAATTCCCATTTATTACATCAGTCTAATTTCGTACCTACGAGTGTAATTCTCCCCCATAACATTTACAAATGTCACAAGTTTTAGGTACAAGCACCGTTGTAAGTGTACTCAGCAGTACTTACACGATACTAATTAGATTCCCGTGACACGTCAAGGTGTAGTAACTACGTATAGCTCGCTTCTCGCCAGTTAAAAAGACATCTAATTATTAAGACACTTCATTTACTTACTCAATTAGTAAGGCTGCAATCTCCCGCAGAGTGCCAATTAAAAAATAATAGAGCCCCCGGTGTGAGCGAGACACTCGAGGGCTCTCCCTCACGCAAGTGGCTTAGAGATGATCCGTCGATTGATGGCTCACTATTGAGTGATTTGGATTTTCCACGGATCCAAGGGTTTTCCTTTTTATTTTTTTTATTCTGCAGCTGATCGTGCAAGTTTTTAATACACAAGTGATGAAGGACTTTCGACACCAATTGTTGTATTAAAGTTATTCAAACCCCGTTCGCTTCTTTACAGATACGTATCAATTAGCAAGCTAGTTCGTTATAACGTTAAAAATCACTCCTGTTCCCGTACAATTCCGTAACGGGATTAACTATCTTATATAATAAGCATAACGAACCCTAAAACAAGTCGACAATTCTGAAAGTAACGCGTCACTCGACGTCGCGAAAAACCGAATTAGTGAATTACCCCGTTTTATGCACCTGCTTTACTAACAGCGAGGAAATGTCATACTATATATGATCTCATATAATTCAGCTCATCACTTTAGACTGCATCATATTTACATGAATTATTCAGTATTCATTTAAATTTAGTTATTATAAAAGGGATTAACAATTGCTTTACAACCCTAAGAATATTTTGAAAATTCAAATGCTGCTGACTATAGGATATAGATAAAAAAATTGTCGATGTTTGCACCACAATCAAACCCATTCATTGGCTTCGCAAACTCGCACATAAGATCATCATGCGACGTATACCTAAGCTTCTGAATGAGAACTCGTAAGTAATTAGCCTCGCGAGACACTCCATTCGCTTGCTCTCGTAAGCGATGCGAAGCGAAGATACCGGAATGGCGGGACGAAAATGGCTAATCAAATCCACTCCCACTCGGGGTTTGGAGTGCTTTTTATATTTTCATTGTGCCGTGAAGTGTCACGCTGCAGGTGAATTTAACAGTCACATCGCTACAAGTAGACAGCGATCGGTTATGTTCAAGTATCTGCGTACGAATTTCAATCAACCCCCATTTTACGTCGCGCCGCTGAACCTAATAAATGACACGGTGCATTGAAACACAAACGTTATTAGTTATAACGGTTTACGTTATAACGTTTTTTTTTTTTTTTTTTTTTTTATGCTTTGTTTCGCTGGGGGTTTTTTTCACTTTGAAAATTACAAAATATGAATTCTAAGTTTAATTTTTTTGCTAAGGGCCTGTGATGCTACATGGGTCGGCGTTT
>DWLI01001031.1:0-17252 GCA_018249915.1 Cecropterus dorantes dorantes | reverse complement strand
GGGGTTCAATATGAAATCGCTTACAGATGCTTTGCTACTTTTGAGGACTAAGATGGTCGCCTTATACAGCGCCCGAGATACGATATGATAAGTAAGATTATCTTAGAATTATTATATGTATGCTTAGTCTTTTTCGTCTGAATTATTCGAAATTGTTCAGGACTACAATTTTAAAGACATTAAAATTGAACGCGGAAAAGTTAGATAATATTAAAATCATTATGTGATTTAGAATGCTTTGTCGTTTGTTTTATTAGTAAATGTAAATTCAGGTCTAATAATCTAAATCGGAATCATTTCATATTAAGGTGAAAACGTCACTTAATACTTTGAAACTCACGTTTTAAATCAGCTTTTTAATCAAAGCACTGAGGGTAAAGAATTAAATAATGTTCATTTGATTTTCAGTTTTATTTATTGTCAATACCTTAATTCAAGTACTTTTTGCTTTGGTAAGATATCGACTTTCAAGTAAAGTTCAATAAATTAGAGAATTGATACATTTAAGCATGTGGACTCTACTTACTTTTGGAAATTAAGTACCTTTAATGTGGTGATGGTAAGAGACAGACATATTATAAGAGCCTATATTGTCTTCGTCCTTAGGGATAGATTTGCATCGGCCGTAATTCAGGTAGGATTTTTATCTGTGGTATGATTACAGACGTACATGGACGGCAGTGTTCTATTTACCATCAGTACGCTTAGTACGAGTTAATTTCGTTTCCTCAAAACAATATATTTTGCGTTTTCAAACATTGCAATGTACATTGCACGTTTACGGCTTAGTGTATCGTCGTATCTTGCAATGTACTGTGCAATGATAATCGAAATCGTTAATACCAATTGTTTTGTGGAAATGCCATAAACTTGTACTAAGGGCACAAATTCAAAATATTCGTTTGCTACGTCGACAATATAAAAAAGTAGGAAAAATGTAGTACAGACAAAATAGTTATTATTCTTCGCTTAAAATTAAGTCAATTTCGTAAAAACTCAGTACAATGATAGACGCGTGAAATTCATTAAGTGCTTAAATGTGGAAAAAAAGCGCATTACTCTCCGCCAGTGGACTGTGACCGCGCGCCACGCGCGCCTAGCGTGCCAGAAGAGCCTAAATTAGGAAAAAAAAATTTTCGACCGACTTCCATGCCACAGAAAAGTAAAAAATAATTCAAATATATGACGGTTTAGTACAAAGGCAGTACATAGTATATAGTTCCGAAGTCGGCGCTCAGCTAGTTTGCTAGATCACGACGACGAAACTACGTTCTACGAGTATATGAGTATGCGGTTAGTTCCACAGGGGGTCCCTGTGAAACTAACCACATACAATGTCGTTCGAACCGTGTCGATCGGTAGCGGCATCGCGGAATAAAGCCTGAACATACATTAAAAAAAAATATACGTGACGAATAGATAACCTCTCTTCCGAAGAAAGTCGGTTAAAAAAAGGGATTGTATTTATAAGTTGTGTCTTTTTAAATACTCTAGACTTTCAATTTTCAGTTTGTCCTTTCTCCAACTACGTTTGTATGATTCCTCAATTGTAGGTATATTGTTATTAAAGGTGCGTCAAAAGGTGCGTAGTGTTTTTCGAGCATACGTAATACATACTAGCTCGTATGTATGTTTTTGTATAGGTTTGTATGTATGTATGTCCATTACTTTCGCACGCTATAGTCCAAAACGGTTTAACGGATTGTGACATATGATATATCATTGGAATCTTCTCAGTTGTTAGAGTAACATAAGACATATAATTTAAAATAATGGCGCCTGTAAATATGGGGAAAAGTGAGAAGAGGATAACTTTTTTAAAATCATGGCACAATCAATTAAAAGCTATTGAATAGACCGTTCAAAAATACTTATAATATTTTTTTAATAATTGCCTAATATTAAATACATTTAAAATAAATTTTAATAATATAATAATACAAAGTATTATGCATAGACAATATTGAATAGGAAAAATATAATTGAGGCTGCAATAATTATAATTGTGGCTGCAAAAATATAATTGATACGTCCTTTTCCCTTGTTAGTTAGTTTTTGAGTTTCCTATTATTTCACTATAAAATAAAAACTTTTTACCTTTAAAAAAATATAATGCCAAAAGTTTAAGTGTTCCATTAAAACTTCACATTCACGTCAGTTAAGAAATATCTTTATAGCACAAACGGGAAAAATCCCTTTAACGGCTCGTCTCTACAACGGATACTTATTCCAGAAATTTGCTTTTTATCCCGTTTTTTAGCTTCGAGTTTGATTAAGCATTCTACTCGGTCACAATTGCCGGTCCTTAAGGTACGCGGCCAATTTAGTAGGGTCTGTTGGGATGCATAATGAGTGAACATTATAGTTGGTAATGATGGGTCTTGTTAGTTGGTCGTGTAGGAATACCTACGCGATCAGGACAGATCTCATCGATTCTGTTACACCTCGCTATGTGAGGAATTTTCGGAAGTAGTTTTTGTGAGACGATTACCACAGTCGTGAGCGACCGTACGCGACTTGTTTTTTTTGTCATTTAAACACCCTATGACCTAATTTAAACTAAAATATCTGTTTTCTTTCATTTAAGTTATAATTTAATTTATTTTTATAATTATAAGAACAGATACATGTAGAAAAATAAGTTTCTGTAAAGGTGCAATCGCCTAAGCTTGTTTATATGAAAAAGTAATGTAGTAAAAAGTAACACATGTATGAATTTTTTAACTTGTTCTATTTGAAATGGTGTTTTTACCGTTACATGTGATATATCACTAGACGTATAGGCGATATAATTTTTAAATATGGTGCTTATGAACAGAAAAAGGGAGGGGGAAAGACATTTTTTTATTAATTTCAATATTATTTAATAAATTATTTGAAAAACAAAATACCCGACAGTATATTTCATTTTTTAAACTCGTATTTTTTTATTTTCATAATAAATTCACCCCCATAATTAAGACATAACAAATTTATTTTAAATTATCATATGGTACTTTAATAAATTTAATTGCACTTTGATAACACAATCTCGTGTCATTTAAATCATTTTAACTAAAAATGAACAGCTTTTTTATTTTTTATCTTTTTTAAATATATTTTAATTTATTGAGAACAATCATGAACTACATCAAGCATTGTCTATTCAATATTACCTACTATAGCGTATTCCAAGAATATAATGAGTAAATGAGCCAGTCTGGTTGCTATTCAGCCTTATCCCCCGCTTCGTATCAGCAATCTCACACAACACGGGGCAGGCACGTGCAAACGCAATTGTTTTATATCACACAAAATCCTTTCATATGTGCTTTATAATGTAACTAGCAGACCCGTGCCCACTTGTTGTTGGGCATAAAAAATTTAAAACTTAAAGTAGCCTATCTTTTAAGTTGAATCAAACTGCACACGGTGTGAAAATTTGATTGAAATCGGTTCAGTAGTTTAGGAGTTTAACGCGGACAATCAACGTGACACGTTATTTATATATATTAAGATAATGCATTATTTTTGAGATACGCATATAAGAAATTTTATACGAGAAGTTAAACAATCAAATTTAAAATATGATATAAAACTAATCTCTACTGCTCTGAAGAGTGTAGACTTATCCGAGACCTTCCAATTTAGTCGTCAGGGTAGTAACACTATTAAGGCTGTCGTCATAGACGATAGCGCTAATCTTATCTACGTTTGATTACAGACGTCCATGGGAGGCAATGGAAAAGATTAATGTGGAATATAATGTGGAACATATAATTTTACACTAATCTTA
This sequence comes from Cecropterus dorantes dorantes, assembly GCA_018249915.1. Classification (NCBI taxonomy): domain Eukaryota; kingdom Metazoa; phylum Arthropoda; class Insecta; order Lepidoptera; family Hesperiidae; genus Cecropterus; species Cecropterus dorantes. The sequence continues at coordinate 13,477 of DWLI01001031.1, read as the reverse complement.
GTGTAAAATTTTACACTAATCTTACCAAATAATTTTGCACTAATAGGGTAAAATTATTTGTACGTTATATTAAGGCATGTATAAAATGTACGTATAAATAATTTTAAACTAATATGATAAGATAAATACGCCATATAATATAACAATAAAATTCTAAGGCGGGTATGCCTTATATTATAAAATCTAATGCCTATATTAAATATTATAAAATGCTTATATGATATATATGACATATTTAATTTCAACATTATATCTATTCGACATATTTCGACAAAATTTCGAAACTTTATGTATCAAATCAGAAACATATTTAGTTCTACAATGCTAAAATAAACCTTTTTTAATTCCGATTACATATGAATAACCCGACCACCTGTGATTGTTAACACATTTTGATTTTATTGCACAACAACGGCATACCTCACCTAATGATTTGAACCTAGGGATGCGAACTATGAGAACTAATCCCCATAAATAAAGTATCTAATCCCGTAAATCCCGTGCTATAAAGTAATCGTCGATATCGCACCGCACGACGAAGGCACGTGCACACTCAATTGTTTTATACCGCAAAAGTATTCAACGCACATGGAATCCCGTGCAGGCAAATAAAAGATCGGACGCATTGTGATAGGGGTGGGGTGATCGATACTTTTATTGTGTTAATAATAATAAAACTACAATGGTTTAATAACTACATATTTGCGATTATTTAATTAATTCTTAATTCGTTATGGTATTATGGCAGTCTCTATCTATATAGAGGCTGCCATGATACCAATAGAGTTTATGTTGCAATAATTTTAACTAAATTGTCGTATTATGTAACAGACTTATGAATGTATGGTATATCTACGTTAACTACGCGCGGAAGCCTTTCCCAGTATCTACTTACTTAAAAATCACTAGATTATTCACACTATTACTATAGATTTAATATTTTATCACATAAAGAATACATTTAGAATGAATAACACTTTATTATGTCATTTAGTTTGCTTGTCACTATTTAACTGAAATTGATAACTGAAATAAAACATAACAATATAAGAATTTTTATTATTTTTTGGAGATTACATACATATTTTATTTTTATTGTTAATATTTTATACTATTTTCCTAATACTCTAATTTATTTTTATAGTCCTGTATATCGTATCCAACCACCCCATCCCTAGCGTACAAAATCCCATCGCATAGCGGCGCGTACGAGGGAATCTCGCGTTACGCAGAGCATCCCACTTTCCATTTCCTCACTATATTACAACTTTTTATACCCGACTTCGGTATGCAAGCAACAATGTTCCTTTGTCGTTTTCGATAAAAGGAGGTTTTGTGGTATAAAAATCAAATTTTATACGCTTTTTGTACATGCTCGTATACCTATCTACTTGACTTTTTACTTGAATATCTGCTTTTGTATAGTTGTACCTTATTCCGATGCGTGAAAAGCAGTCGTGTTACATCTGTAATAGGTAAATTGTATTCCGAATGACAGTTACAGAAATATATATTTATCGTTCGTAGTTACAGTTGAGAGTCGAACAAAATTACAGTTTTTGCTTTACTTAATATTCGATATGCCAAAGTTGAAATGTATTTTGCACAGTGTATAGGTATCCAAGAAGCCACGCTATAAGGCTCAAGTCTCCGCTAAAATCTAAATGTAAGTACTTTAGTTCACTTAAATCCAAGCCTTCTCCCCAATCCAAAAGTTACATCTTCCTACTTATCGCAATTTTGAAAGCCTTCTTTAGGCAAATTAAGTTCCCTAAGCGCAAAACCTGTATCTACCTTTGAATAGTCGAATGTTGTTTTGGTTTCAGCAAGTTTCATAGCATACCATAACTATAGACGTAGGGATCGCCATAATATTTTTTTTTAACAAGTAGTTAATTATTATTAACTAGCTTATTCCACGTTAATGGGTATCCCATATGTTAATCCAGGTCATAAGCTATCTGTGTGCTACATTTCAGCGAAATCTGACCAGTAGTTTTTGCGTGACAGAGTAACAAACATATATCCATCCATCCATCAGCCATTTAAAGTCCACTGCTGGACATAGGCCTTCCCTAATCTGCGCCATTCCTACCGGTCTTGCGCCATCTGCATTCAGCGGTAGCCCGCCGTCTTCTTCAGGTCATCAGTCCACCTGGTCGGAGGGCCTGTACTCCTTTTTCCCAGACGTGGTCTCCATTCGAGGACTTTTCTACCCCATCGGTTGTCTGTCTGATTATGTAAAGGCATACAAAAAGGTGCACAAAGTAAATTAAAAAAAAACGTGAGCTAAAAAGAGCCCGCCTACAGCCATAGCTAGAGATCTCTTTACAGCCACAGACCGCAAAATGAGACATAAATTAAAAAAAAATCCAAGATATAAAATTAAACTGGAAATAGTTACTCAAAATTCGTTTGACGATATTTAATTCTACATGTCATCCAACGATAGCGGACATTCTCCACAATCCGTACCCGTACTCATACAGCAGCGGTCGGCATCCCGCGAGCCGCGACCACTTCCTTGCGGCCCGCGGAACTTCCTAACGGACCACTACATCGTCACAAATAAAATTACAACTAGCTGAAAAAAGTCTTGTAAATCGACCTATAGATAATTTCTGTCTACGTAATCAATATTTATCAATTAAAAAAAAAAATATTGTTGGTTATTTAAAATAACCAACAATAAATTTCAAAATGTTTCTGTTTATTCCTGACATTCTTTTTATCGTCAAATACAACACATCGTTACTTGTTCCTATATGGCCCGCGTTGCCAAAAGGGTTACCGACCGCTGGCATGCAGTATTTATATAGATGGTACGTACAGGGTTCCCGCATTATGAGGGAGGTATTGTTCTGATTGTTTATTGGATCGCGGTTCTGCGGTAGTCAAGAAATCTGCGCACATAAATTTCTACGGGAAATAAGGATAATGCCTAATAAACGAAAAATAAGGCCTGCTTGAAAGGAAATTATCGATATCATAATCAATACATTTCTATTGTATTGAGTGCCACATTTCTGGCTTAGAATAACTTAAGTGGTAATCTTCACAGAACTTATATGTATAAATAATCTAAGATTTTCCTTCTTCTTAGATTTTTCGCATTGTTAAGCATGTGATAATTAATTTGTAAAATAAAAAAGCTGTATATATTATTTTTCGTGATATCATAAAGTAAGTACAATTACTAATGAGTTTCCACCCACCAATCCTGTCAGTACCTACTCGTATATCGTAAATATTAGCTGGTTAAGATATTTTTCCCTTTAGTTGCACCCTCCATCTTATGTTTACCAATACTTTTCATGTTATTACTAATGTTTGTTTATTTTTTCCAATCAAAGAAGACCTCCAGTTGAAAATTTCAATTTTATTATAATAATAACACAGTTTACATTCATATCAATAAAAACAAGTATTTTTTATCATTATCATCAAACATTTTTTCACACGCATCCATTTTTTTTAGACACTACAAAGTCGATTTATTTGTATCATATCTTTAAAATAGCTTACACATTTCTACAAACACAAGTACGAGTATACTCAGTTACATTGGCATTAAAATAATTTAAACATAGCCTTTACAAAATCACTACCATGGTGTCAAGATAACACAATATCGCTATCATCATTTTGTTTATCGCCGACAACGAACCTTTATTTTCTGTCCTACAACGAGATGATAAGATGAAATTACTGATATTATCGGACGTTAGAACCTCCTTCGAGTTATCTAGACAAATCGTAAGCTTTTAGCTATACGTGTTAAACTATATTATTTTATTAATCGCGATATTATTTTATGCTTTTTTTGTCATGGTCATCGTTAGTTCCTTAATGGTTTACCTTAGAATCTTCTCACACTCTGAGAGGAAATGGTCCTCCTTGCTGGCAAAGTGCGAATTTAGGCCACACCTAAGATTAGAGAGTTTTTTAAAAAACTCATAAGAGTCTTGCTTTCTTGCCTCTGTTTCCTTTCCCTATTGAAGTAAGTGATAAGAGAAATTTATTAATTTCCTATAGTCACTAACTTTAAAATTCCGAAGTGCCCGTCGGATTGGAACCCAGGACCAAATTGAGATCAGATGCCTTGACTGTTTTACATTTTATGTCCATCCATCCATCAGCTTTTCGAGGTCCACTGCTGGACATAGGCCTCCCCTAAACGGCGCCACTCCAACCGGTCTTGTGCTTTTTGAATCCAACGGTTTCCCGCTGTCTTCTACAGGTCATCGGTCCACCTGGTGTGCTCCTTTTGCCTAAACTGCCTCTGCCCAAACATTTTATGTAATAAAGACCAATTGTACGCTTCTAAAAATGAACTCCGTTTGCATACGTTAAGTATTTCTTGTGCTTAGTTGATTTCTCGCAGCAGACTTCATTAATTTATCTCATACTCGGAAATGATTATTACAAATTATGATATACTGTGCACATGGTTTCACCCGCTACATAAGAAAAAACAAATAAACTAACGTAGCATGATGTTATATAGCATAAAGCCTTCCTGAATGAAAGGACTTCAACACAAACATATTTTATACTTCAACACAAAAATATTAATTCGAACCAGTAGACAAAAGAAAAGAGCGTAGAACCAAACAATCAAACTCTTCAGCTTCATAATAAAAGTATAGATTTCATTTAGAATTTATTTGACTATTTGATATTAATTTTGATAAATTTAGAATCAAATTACATAAAGCACTGCGAAACCAGATGTTGCCTCGTTGACCGTAATTGCCGCTTAAACAAAAACTACACCCGTTTTGCTTTATCCTCAAAAAGTATAATATTTTTTCCTTAAAGCATTTTCTCGCTAAATGTTAAAGAGCTTAAGACTTGACAGATCCCGTCCATTGTATGCGACTTAGTAAATATATCTGACTTTAATCACCAGCCAATCAATTGAAGATCAATGTATGTTTTTGCTCACATATCGACCACACAAAAAGCGTAACGACGGCGATCTTTTTGTGTTCTTTTTTAAATCCAATTTTGCTAGTGGATCAGAGGATCCCTCTATATTCTACGTATGAGCACTGTATGTAATGCTCTTTCGATCAAATTTCAAGGCTGCAAATGCACGGTTGTTTTGTTACCAAGTTATATTTGCGGTGTTCTAGATAACGATGTTTCCTATTGTCTAAGCAATAAAGTCGAATATGAAGTGAATATTGGAAATGTGAAAGTAAATATAAGTTGGTAAGGGTTTACGCGTATGGAGTGACGAAGTGACAGCGCGCTGGCGGCATCTTTTGTGACGCGCCAATCAATTTGTAGCCTCACAATGCGCAATGCATCTTCCCAACTAACTGGCACTTCGGCGAGATTCCACTACATATTGACCAAATATTTTTAACAAGATTTTTTTATTTATAACTTGTTTCAAAAAAATATTAAGACGTTATGATAATAATTATTGATAAGATACCATGCACATATATATATTTTAAGTGTTTTCGTGTTACCTAAACCTGATTTGGTTTAGAAAAAAGGGAATATATGATAAAGTTCAGTTGATGAATTTAATAATTTGACACTGATACAAGTTGCATAGCGCCACATCAAGATGTATAGGTACTGGCGGAGTATATATAGGAGTGTAAGAGAGCCGCGATTCATTGGGCACTCCGTAACGATGAGTGAGAAAATTGTATGAATATATTATCTAAGTAAAAAAATTAGCAAATGCAAAATTTTTCGATATATATTTTCAGAATAACCGCGTCTCATACAAGATGCATAGCGGCGCCCAGAGGCAGTGTCGGTCCGAGTGTAACGAAGAGAGCCGCGAGTCATAAGGCTCTCCGTAACGAGAATTAGAAAAATGTATGAAAATATCCAAGTATTTTATTTTTAAAAAATCTATTTTTTTCGATATATATTTTCAGAATGGCCGCGTCTAATACAAGATGCAGAGCGGCGCTTAAAAGCGGTGTCGGCGCGAGTGTAATAAAGAGAGCCGCGACTCTTTAGGCCCTCCGTAACGAGAAGTTAGAAATATGTATGAAAAAATCCAAGTACTAAATAAAAAAAAAATCAACATTTTTCGAAATATATTTTCAGAATGGCCGCATCTCATACAAGATGCATAGCGGCGCTCAGAGGCGGTGTCGGCGCGAGTGTAATGAAGAGAGCCGCGACTCATTAGGCGCTCCGTAACGAGAAGTGAGAAAATTGTTTACGGAAATATAAAATCTGGTTTGGAAGATCGAATACAAAGTATTCGAAGTGTCGCAAGAAATTATAATGATGGGTAAAGAACGATATATGGTTTTTCAAACTTGTTTTCATAGATAACGCAATAGAAACGCTACTAATATTATAAGTGCAAAAGTTTGTGAAGACGATGGATGGATGGAGAATGGATGGTTGTCAGTGATCAAATTTGGATGAAATTTTAGTATACACTGTTATTTGATAACCTGGAATAACACTTAGAATTCCTTTCACCGTACCAACCATGACACAAGCGGGCGGAGCCACGGGAAAAAGCTATGTCTTAATGCTTGTCAACGTATTGTTCAAATATATTAATCATACTTAACGTTATCTGAATCATACAAATCATTGATATTTTTAGAAATAATATAACAACGTAACAAATGTTTGAAATATTGGTTACATGTTACCAATATTTGAAACATTTGTAACTCATTTAATCGAAAAATATTCATGTTATTAAACAATGTTATTAAATTGTTGTATGGTATAATTGAACACGAGATCTTGATGCATTCGATAAGTCTTTAGGTTAGAGTGAACTACATAATATTTCCATGGGTTTTCATTAAATGGATAACATTGCAATTTTTAACAAATGATTTTATATATTACCTATTATATATCAACTAATTTTATATTATCGGCAGATTGGGTCTGGACCCGAAGCTAAAATAAAAAATCATACTTTCAATGAATAGATTATAATTGTATTAATTTATTGCATCAATTTAATTTAACTTTAATTTTATCGAATGTACTCGTATCTTAGCTTATTGGAGTATGTTGTTGTTCCTTATAAGTGTCAATTTCACTTTAGAATAATGTAAAATATAATTATGTTTGTTCATTAATCAGTGCAATTTACTGTGAAATTACGTTAAGTTGCCATATAAATAAATAAAATAGATATATCTTCAGCAGGAAGTCAAACCCGGAACTCTATAAAATATCAAAATGCTTCTTTTCATTCAGCTGTAGCCGTATGATATAACAAAAATATCGAATAACAAACCGATCGCGTCCACAGTGTATTGGCCATCGTAACACAAACAATACGTTCCCGAGGCCTTATATCATCTGAATTGTATCAATAATTCCTAAACCAAACATCGAGTAAGTAGCCACCAAAAGAACAACAAGATGAAACAATGGTAGCGGACGCATACAATAAATATTACAAAGACATGTTCAGACAAAAATGATCGGGATTATTGTAGACGAAACGATATTTATGCTCGGCGGGATCGAACCCGCGACCTCGGGCTACCGTGCCGGCGCTGGTGGTCTATAGACCTATAGGCCTATAGGCCTTGAATATATGTGTGTAAACCTGCATCTATTTGAAGTTGTTTTAACGGTTTGAGTTTATTAAATCGTAAGAATAAGGCGATTGTATAAAGTATTTTATGCCAGAGAGACTATATGTTTATCAAAGCATGTCAAAGCAACGAGTCCTTCTTAACCATATTCTTTTCAAATTCGTATAATTTGACAAAAAAACTGTTATGAAATTTGAGTTTTCGGACAAGTCCTAAATTGTATCTATATATTTCATGCGCATTTGAAACGGTATCCTTAATTACATCGAAATAGAAAATGCCCGAAAGTTTGTACATCTTAGTAGAAATGTGTGCTATTCGAGGTAGGTCCATTGCAGATGAACTGCTAAGGGAGAAGACGACCAGTCAAGTTTCATCAAAACTCACTTGGGGAGAGGGTTAATTAAATAGGAACCATGTTTGTGTTTCCGAAAAAAATGGTTTAAATTAAATGAAACTTGTTTCTATTGGATTCGATCGTTTCTATTAAATGTTCTCTTTTAAATTTCACATTGATTCAATTGTAAACAATAATACGTAAGAATATAAGGTAACGTGCGATTAGCAGAAGAAGGTACAAGGAAAATAACATTACATCTCACCAAGGAGGTAAGTTGAAGAATCGCCAAAATCAACCCAGATAACGATGGATAACACTTTCTACACTCATAGCCTAGGATTTTCTCTTGTGTCGCGGGTGCCATGGACAATGACGATGACATGATACAAAGACGAATACACAAACACCCAAACGCAGAACAGAAATCTAAATTCATCATTCAGAAGTCTGTCTGGCCGGGAATCGAACCCGGAACCCACCATGCGTCAGACTGTTATGGTGACCGCTCCACCACGCGTCACGCACCTAACACGTACGGCTAAGTTGAAAGTGTTGAAAATAGAAACCAATCAGTGAGTTCTACAGAACTAAGAAGTTTTCTACTACTCCCAAATAATTAAAGGGTCTACCATACAACCTAAATAAGTAACTCCGAATATTATGCGCCTTACTCAATACCACCTAACAATACAAGTACCATAATTCAGCGCATATTTACTACTGCTCTCAGTTGCGCATCGCATAGATTAGATAAGGGCTGCGTATCGCACATCGCGTGTGCACCCGCCTTTATAAACAATCAGAGTTGCAGTTCATAGATTACGTTACGTCGAAATGCTTTTTGTTATAAACTTCTAAGGATATTATTGTATGCTAGGATGCACAGCTATAAGGAAATTCAGTGCGAACCAATCCAGCTTTTCCTATAATTCGACTTTGTTGTAAGTTATTGGAATAATTTTAATATAGGTATTCATAAGTCATATGTTCAACGTATTAAAACTATTAAACTAGACTACTCTGACATTATATGGTTAGTGGCGTCTTTTAAAGTCTCTAGCCACGTCCATATATGGAGTTAGGTCTTTAAGATCAACATTACAGGCGAAGCAGAAGTTCTACAATTTTTTAATTTTTTCTTCTATCTAATCTTCCGCTTTCATCCGCTTCATCTAATTTCTTCGCAAAGTGGCAGTGGTATCGATAGCGATAGCGATAGATAACGATCTATACTAATGTTATAAAGCAGTAGAGTTATGCTATGCTATAAAACATCACGCTGTTTTTTTTTCTTATTTAATAGCGGGTAAAACCGCGTAGCATACCTAGTTTAATATAAAACAGTTGCGTGTCACTCGATAGAAGGGCGTGTATGTCCGGCTGAAGTACGTATGAGGCGATTATCTGAATCCTCGGAAGTGGCGAGGCTGATCGAACCTAGGTAAAATCTTTATACCATATGGAGTTGGTTATAAACGACCATGGGCGCCAATAACAAGTTATCATCAGGTGGACTGCACGCCCGTTTGCTGCTTCAACTTTATAAAAAATGCATTTTAGAATCATTTATCAGTGTATTACAGAGTCGAGTCTATATTCTAATGTTCTTAGGATTTTTAGAAGAAATCATATATTGTAGATATTTCATTTAAACAGCATTGAATCAACGTACTATTTATCTAGTTTATTTTCAAGAAAAAAATTAGGAAGTTACATGAAATATTTGTTTTTGTAAGTAATTTAAATTAACAAAAAAAATAATTATAAAATAATAATAATTTGTAAAAGCCAATTTAACTATTACTTACACATGTATTTCGTATATACCAGTGGCGGTAATATTGATTGTAATAACTTTTTCTTGTGTGTTTATGTTTATAGTGTGCAGTAAAGAGTATTCTATTCTATTCTTTTCTCACTCATTCCCCAACACGAGGGTTCTGTGGCGTAGTTACCAAGGTCACAAAAAGACGGACACATAGACCCAAATAGATAGATCTAGATAGACCTAGACCCAAAACAGAACTAAATCATCACCCAAATATCTGTCCGTACCCATTGCTTGTGAAACCCGCATGGTAACCGCTGTGTGACGCTTATACATAAAATAAATAAATAACGCATTTAATTATAAATATAGATAAACATTTAACTATAAATAATCCTATCGATTAATCGTAATTACAGCCGCATTATCAAAACAATATCAGTATAATGTCAAAGGTATTTATAATATATGATCAAACAATTAAAGCGTATAAATGTTCTGCAAAATATACGCTGCAAAATCGCAATAAATAATCTATTCTGACTTAATTATTACGGCCATTAACGGGCTACACCTATCTGCATAGATTGATATCATCTTAGGCACGAGTATCCTTGAACAGGCATAATAGCTTGCTATCAGCTTTGAACTGGAATTAATAATTATTATTCAACATAGATGATTCCTATCTTTACGGATAGTATTGTGATGGGAAATATAAGGGATTTTATTGTAAAGATGTGTCTATTTTTATTATTTGTAGGGTTCCGTACCTAAATGTAAAAACGGACCCCAATTACTAAGACTCCGCTGTACGTCTTTCACCAGACTGTATCGCATGAACCATGAAAGCTAAACAGTTGAAATTTTCACAAGTAATGTATTTCTGTAGCCGCTATAACAACAAATACCTACTAAAAAGGATATAAAATAAATATTTGATGTTTTTGCTCCATATTAATAGCGCAACAGGTATACCCTTGAAATTTTCATGCAATATTTAGTTAAATAATCACTTTCAAAATAAATAATTAAAATAAAATAAATGTTTAGAAGTGGGCACGCATACAACAAACGTGATTTTATTGCCGTTTTTTTAGATAATGATACTGAACCATTCGCATGTCCCACTCGCACTAGCCCGGTTATTTTGTTTTTGGTCTTATAAACTACAAAACATTTTCAAATGTGGTAGAATTTTTGTTGATTGATTCTGGCAGCACCATCGCCAAAACTTTTCTGTCAAATAATGACAGTATTAAATGCTGCTGTGTTTTGGTTTGAAAAGTGTGGCAAGGAAGACTTACTAATTCGACGCGATCCACTTTAGTCCTCAAGGATAACAGCAAGTTTGCTTTCGACCTCAAGTAAGATCCAATCTCATTGAGATTACTTTCATTATTATCCATGGAAGTCTGTGATCTACTGTTTGCTACTTGAATTAGGGCGCCCTCAAAAATGGAAGATATACGTTGTGAAATAGATATAAATTGAAAGGATATTAACGTCCAGAGACAACTAAATATAAGAAAATAAATTGATATTAAAAAATATAAAAAAAGTTTTTATGTCAATGTGTTGAAAAGAAAGAAATAAACTTAGTAGTAGTGAAGCCTTTTTTTTACATTAACGTATCGTACACAGCTTCAAAAATTCCTGCACAACAAAAGGAGGAATTAAATATCTAGATTTTAAATTAAATAGCATTTTATCTCTGCCCCCGTGACCAATTGCACATTGTGACATTTGCACCACTGAGTCGGAAGAACACTTTGTTGCATTGTACAATTTTATAAAATACTAAGTGTGCTACGCGGTTTCAACCGCTACTAAATAAAAAAAATAAACATAGCGTGATATTATATAGCCTATAGCCTTCGACAAATAAATTGACTATTCAATACAAAAAGATTTTTAAATTCGAACCAGTAGTTCCTGAGATGAGCCCGCTCAACCAAACAATTATAAAGCAGTAGAGTTTACTGCTTTATAATATTAGTATAGATAATCGCGAGAATAAATCTGAAAAACACAGATCTAGATCAGAACAAATCTAATTTGTAAAATCGCGCGCTCTTCTTTCCTTTCTTCTCTTTTTTTTTCTTTCTTTCTTACATCAAATATATGCGCTTATATATGGGCCGTTATAGCAAATCCTGCGCTTTACTCCATTCCAATCGGAAAACCCATTAGCGTCAAACATTGTCAGCGATACGTGTAACGCGGTGATATATTAAGCTACAGCCTTCAGAATCGCTAATTTATATTCAATTGTTCCTTTATCGATACGTCGTCAGACTTTATAAGGATGTCAGTGATTTTTGTCTTACTATGCAATAAGTTTGCTTTGAACAAATAAGCCTTGTAAAGTAGTACAATACTATTTTACGTACTTCTAAATGAAGTACTTACTTTAACTTCTGAGGGTGGTAGAACTCTTTGTGGTTCGACTCCGGATGCCACCGCCACACCTATTTCTGCCTAAGAGTAGCATTGTAGGCGCTGTTGTGTTCTGGTCTAAAGGGTGTGATAAGGGAGACATACTTTTCCGAGACATTCCATCTTAGTCCTCAAGGGTAGCAATGCATCTGTGGCTAACCTTAGGTGAGACTTTGAATTTACCTAGGGTTGCTTACATATGTTCATAGGCTGCATGCTCATTTGCTACATCCAAATTATAAAAAACAAAAATAAACTTCAAGTTTCGAGAGAGAGGAAAAGGATTTTATAATACGATAAAATTAGATATTTAAAACTATTAGAAAGTTAAAAGTATTTAGTCTCATCGCATTTAGTGCGAATTTTCTAACATAGGTACCTTATTTTTTATTTATGTAATATTTGTAGGCAACGTATTCAAAATATATGTTTTCTACAGATTTTTTCCTATAAATAAGTTTTATGAATGCCTATTATTTTCCTTTTCGATATAAAACGAAGATAATATCAATGCGTTATTAATACTGTATTATATGTTTAATTCCGATTATTATTGCGACTATTGGATTTCCCCATTTACATAATAATAATTACATATAATTCACCTGACAATTATTCCTTTAATACTACATCTCATTTTCAGATATTTAATAACTTAATATCATATTCTACATAATAAAAAGGAAAAAGGAAAATCAGTGGACAAACAACATATTTCTTAGTAATAATGCATCATCATCTCATCTAGTACTTGAAACTATATCTAGTTTCATTTTGTGGCAATTCATAAAACTATTTTAATATTATGCGAAAAAGGTATACGGTTTCTTAGGAAAATAATGAAATTATATGTGGTATTCATTGAACAAAACATGCTCTTCATACACCGCAAAACCACTCTATGCATATAAAATAATCACGCGAAATCAGACATGTAATTTATAATAAATTAATCTTAGATATTGTATGCACGAATTGAGAGTGATAGAGCACGTAAACGTATTTTAAAACTGTAAGTTGTAAATCTTCCTTATTAGGATGTTATATGGACTACAGTACATAAGCTTAAAAAATTGATATAGACAAGTTTGGTTACTATAATTTTATATTCGTATTATTACCGTGCTTTACCTAAGTATTTCACGTCACACGCGGGACGAGCCGCGTGGTGGAGCGGTCACCATACCGGTTTGACGCGCAGTGAGTTCTGGGTTTGATTCCCGGCCAGACAGACATTTGAATGATGGATTTAGATTCCTGTTCTGGGTCTGGGTGTTTGTGTATTTGTCTTTGTAAGTCAATGGCACTTGCGACACAAGAGAAAATCCTAGTGCGGGGCTATGAGTGTACAAAGCGTGTGTGAAATTACTC
>DWLI01001030.1:0-17263 GCA_018249915.1 Cecropterus dorantes dorantes | reverse complement strand
TTTTCTCCTGTGTCGCGGGTGCCATGGACACACAAAGACGAATACACAAACACCCAGACCCAGAACAGAAATCTAATCTAATATAATCTTGAAGTTACCAAGGGCCACGAAACATTTGCTTCATGGGTCAACAGCTTACTGCGCAAAGGTTTGCGCTGCAAGCGACAACGTTGGCTGAAACTAGTTACAATTTGCAGCGAAATTTCGTGATAAAAACGAACACAAAAATTTGTTACACTAAGCGATAAACGTTTGAAGTTACCCGAGGGCCACTAAATATTCGCTTCGAGTCCTAACCCAACCGCTGTAAGCGTTAAAAATGAATGTATGTATCTGACTTTAAAAGGTCACAAAATTTCGCTGCTAAGTGTACCGAAAATTGTCAAAAATTGCTTAACATTAACGCTTGCAGCGTCAAGCGAATATTTCGTGGCCGAGCGGTTAGTGCAGACGCAGTTCGACTGGCTGGAGATACGAGCTTCCGCGGCGCGTGGGAATACGCAACTCGTCTAATAACGAATGCGTGAAAACGCAATTTTCACTATTCAATTGATTAACACGTGCTCCTACACCCCTGGCACTGGTTGTAGCGAGATCTTGCTTTTGAGAGCTTTCCATTACTTTCATGCAAATATTACACTTTATTTGAAACATTAAGTACTGTATTTATGGACAGTCATAGTCATACATCAAACATAATGATATTTTTCTTTTCTTCTTTAAAAGTTGAAACTAATGTTAGCAAAAAGTTCCACCCACTGTTCCAAATGGTTGCACAAAAATAGCAAAATCTTCCACGTACACCGATGCCCTCGGCTTGTTTGCAACATATTGACAGGCGAGACGTATCATGAATATCAATATTCTTAGTGTCTAGTTTATTTATATATTACATTGCTTTATGTACGTTCGAAAGCAATTGCATGTGAAACGCAATATCTCAACGAGAATAATGATTGAGCAAGACGTCTTTTACAATGTGGATAGACGACTAACAGTGAGGAGTTCACACGAGCCAATTAACAGAACAAAAAGGGAATCGTCGAGTTTTCACACGACTACGCAATTCGACGGAAGCGAGTTGCAAAAAGACTTGGTTCTCGTGCATACGAGACAACGAAATAGCGAGCGGCACTTATCATGTGTGAATTCAACGCTCTACTTCAAACTGCAGCATAACCGTTACTCGAGCCGGTCTGATGAGACTTCGCAGCAAATTTGTTTTCTTATCTTCACTCCGCGCACTGAATATTGCAGTGCGGTGTTAGTCATTCCAATACAGTATATGTTAATTTACGCCGACAGCTACGGGCATCGGAAGAGTAAATTGTCGGCTAAAATCGCTGTAGTTAAAAGGGTCGTATAAGTTGGCCACCCAAGCTGGTTTCCCTGGGACTTTCCGCAAATAAAATTGAAATCCAATTAGCCTTATGTTAGCTTGTTAATTCATAACCGGTAAATACTTTTGACATTACAGTAACTATGTGTCTTACGCTTTTATGGATAAGAGCATTTAACTTGTAACATTTAAAAATGTAAGTGAATTTGCTTATAATGTCTCATCAATAAGTTCACATAATGGATTAATTGCATATAATCATAATGGCCACATATACAAAACTCTTGTTGGGTCAACAAAACAAAGAAAGTATTTCGAAGGCAAGTAGAATTAAATGCCAGTCGAAGTTAGATCCCTGGAACGATATCCGTCAAGTCGCGGACCTCGAACCGCCCATTGAGATAAAGATTTATCCAGGAATGTGGAAGCGCGGACGGACCATGAGCCGTGGTACCTGTCGTTTTGTTGCTCTCATAACTGACTAACATGTTTTGGTATTCGTCGAATAGTATTATATATATATAATAGGTATAGGTATATATTACCTACATGTCGATCGTAGAGTTGAAGTCTCAATCATTAACATCATCAGTATTTAAAATGTATGAAAGTTTAAGAGCTCTTTATAGTTTTGTAAGTGCTGTTCTCAATTTAGTAAGGTGTTAATTATTTAAGATTTTATACAAAAATATATTAATGAATTAAAAGGTTTACAAAAATTACTAGAATCTATAAGAAATCCTCCAAACAGTTTTAATAATAAAATGCTAATTATAAAACCTATTGTTGTAGATTCTCACTGAAAGAATTAAATTACTAAAAATATAATAGGGCCGTGTACCCAATGTTGCGATCTGCGAATTTTTTGCTCTATTGTCCTGTATACAGCGTTGAATTCCCACGTCGATACGATTCTATTCCGAAATTAAAAATGTCGTTCCAAATGCCTGACTATCTGTGTGAATCGAGAGGAAACAATAATACAAGGCGGAAATCCTTAGAGATGACCTCTGACATTTGGCAAGAATCGTGGTCAATGGCAACCGCTCCTTTATTATTAACTTCAATGTCTGTAAGTTACATATATAGATTGTGGGTATGTATCGGTGTAACGAAAAACAACTATCTACACGATAGTTGTTTTTCGTTACACCGATACAGGAAGTGCGTGCGAGTATTCGATTCGTTGATATCATAATCGGCAGCACTTCACTCGTCGCGACCTTTAGTACGCACTTTCGTCATGCCAAAATTATTGCTTTACGGTCGTTAACGGTATGCCTGCGCATTAAATGGAAAACGTTCCGTTGGATAATGATTTAGTATGATTTACTTTGGGCTGAAGGTCTTCTGTGGCGGAACCAGAAAAGACGGAACTAACTGCAAGCCTTCTCCCTCCTAAAATTTAAAATATTTAAGTAGGTACATTCGTGACATTAAAGGGGGCGGCAAAACTTCAGTACTGCCTAAAATCCAAATGAAGTGATGTAGATTGCCTATTTGTATTTTTTCTTATACGAAATCCTTTTTTCGGTATTAAATTCTTTGAAAGTTTTTCTTCGACAAACGAAATTTCTGGATTCGCCAGTGTATGTCTTTCATATCCTGTACTCTATTTCGTACTCTCGAGTCGCATAGTTTGACCACCCGTTTGGGGCATTTTGTATTCATTCCGCAGTCCTCGAGGTCGTTCGTCCCGGTTCTTGTCTGATGGCACTTATTCCTTGGCATGCCGCTAGTGGAATCCTGATTCTGTTTGCGTATTAGTATTAGCACATTAAAAGCAAAACGTCCCGTGAATTTTTATTTAATGGAACATAGTAAATCTTCTATTTGTAGAGAACACATTTATTCTATGAAGTTCGAGTTCTTGTCGGTACATAATTTATTGTTTTTTGACACGCTTTTATTTAATTTAGTATAAATTATGTACAAAGTTCAGTTAATAAAGTTGAAGTCGAGGTCAATCTACTTTATTCATGATCATATATCTTATGAAACAACGTAAATATTTTTCATGTTGTTCATCCATCGTGACATCGAAAATTAAGGTGGATATTAATGCTAATGGAAAGAGGGATTAATTGCTATCAGGTCATCATTTTCGCTGGCAACGATCCCATATAATGTATGAAATTATACGCACAGTGAACATAGTTCATTTGTCCAAAAATACTATAAGCAATTGTATGTGATATTTTTTGTACTCAATTGTGAGTGTAATCTGTGTCTCAGAACCTAAGCAATTTATAATGTCAAAGGCGTAGTGGTGGGTTCGAGGTGCATGCCGATCGAGAAGCCTACGTGACCCAGGTATGGCTCCAGGTGTTGATAGAAGATAGATATTAATTAACACTGACAACAAAAAATATTTTGAATTTACTTTCAGCAAGTTACATATAATTTACGTAAAAATATCATACGATTATTTCGACAGTATCACGCTCTTAGGAATTAAAATAAGATTTACTTACTGAAAGTAGAAAATCAATTATGTAAGACATATCTAATACTTTCGCTACTTCAACCCGTTAAGGAAGGTTGTTGAAGCTTAGCAGCACTCAAGACTCCTGATTAATGACACTGATAACGGCCGTAGCTAAAAGTTATCTAGTAAATTTTATTATTTAAATGCTGCTCATAATCGCACTTTCAAATCCAAGCGTATGCTTGACCTTTGTATTTTATTTGCGTACATTATCCATTAGAGCCACTTCGAGGCATTTGCATAATTGCATATTGCACATATGCATGAAGCGGAACTGTTGATGTCCTGTTTCTTCTTTACGTTAATATAGTAGGTATGTCTAGTTGTTTGCCGAGGAATAGTGCAATGGCGATATAATACTGGTTTATTCTGAGCTAAATACAATTTACATTTTTATGTTAATGTCTACAGGCCTTTTACAAGTACTTAGGTTACATCAGCGCAATTTTGATGTGATGGCTGATTATTTCAACCGAAACAAGTTTGTTCAAATGTTAACAGCTTTTCTTGCTGTACTTAAAATTCACATGTCCAATGCCATCAAGACGTGGTCCAACGAAGGGAATCCACTGAATTCGAATTAAGCGGCTCCCAATTAGCTTGTTCAATGTTTTTGGATCATTTCATCAACTGATGGCTTTGTAGGCAGCCAATTATTTCTGCGGCCTCTTTCTTACTGTACGTGCCTCATTGTAAGCTGCAGGTAAAATGTCCGTGGGAGCGTATTGACTCGTTTGTGAATATTATTGTTAGGGCAACCAACTGTCACGATTAAACGGAGATAAACTACTTATTTGAAGACAGTGACTACTTAGTGAGCTACAAACTATAAGGAAGAGGTAAAACGTAGAAACTCGCTAGATATTAACTAGTTCTTTAACTTATGCTAGTATTTCTGGCTAACCTTGCATATAAAATAGCAATTAGCTCTTCATGAACTCGTGTACATGTGCTTCCAGGGACCGCGTCCTAATGATACATTCGCTTTGATATGTGTGCGACATTCTGGAGAAATTCAAAAATTAGATAACCTTTAACGTTATGTAACTTTCATAGAAGCAGATAGATGTAGTGATTTCCTTTCAACAACAACAGTCACTTTTAATGGTTAATCCCAAAAGTGATCGAAAAAGAAGTAAAAATATCCATGTTCTCGAGAGACGTTTGGAGTCTCTATTTATGAGTGTTGTGACCGCTCGGCATGCGACAGGTTGGCGGATGTAGGTGTCCGCAAATATTAGACTTAGGTCTTGCCTAATCCTCCACCCATAGACGTATTTACCTTATTACCTAATCGACCAGTAAACCTCGTACTTTATTTTCGACTCGTTGAATTCATATTGACCATGTTAGGCGTAGGCGTAACTCGGCTATTTATTTTTGAGGTGACGGTAACTCGAATGTACCTAATGCTAATTTGTTTTGCCTACAAAATGAAAGCTATTCAACAAATATTAAATTTTTACTTAGTTTTAGGACACGCATTCTAACTACTTACAATGACTAATTGCTAATGATAATAACTTTTTAACCTTTATCGTGATCGTAAACATAATCATTACGTATCAGATCATTATTTCGACGAGATTTTAAAGGCGTCATTTTCATTTTTCTCATCAACGATTTACGATCCATATTGTCGAGGAATCAAATTAACGATATCATGACTGCAGAGATGAACGTCAACGCGCCGAGATTAACTTTGATGGGGGATTAATAAAATGTCACCTCTGAAATATGTTCGTAACAATGCATTCCCGGGAGTTCAACGACACCTAGTGGAGACGGTATTATTTATGACTATGACACGAGTAATCTGAAACACGCGGTTGCGGCGAGGCTGAGGTCGCGATCGATGCGCGTGCGCAATATGAATGGACCTCCCTCCACTCGCCGGTCTCAATGGAGCGCACGTGGCTATCGATACTATGTTGATTCGATTGCAATGACGCTCGATGGTTATCGAATTTGCAGTGGAAATGCCGATTTACGTTAAGAAAACTTATATGACTATAAGTATAAGTACAAACAATTAGCTAAATTGTGTTAGTATGATAGATAAAAATCCACTTAACATCAAGAGGTCAGTACTAAAGAAGGCATTCATTACTTAAACGTAATATATGTGATTTCCGCGTTTGTACGTATATGTACATATTTGTAGAATCTGTTAATCTATTTATTAACTTATTACTCGTTTAATTTATCGACATATCTGGCTGCTATCATTGAGCGATATGTAAATTAAAGAGGAAAGAGGAAAACGAAGGGACGTAGCAAAATGCACTGTACGCTAATAGGTATTATTTCGTAACGCAATGGAATCGGAGCATCAGGCGGGCGCCGACATGGCATCGTTAGTTATCAGCAGCCGGTCACTGATAATTGACAGTTAAATGCCCTATTACAGCTGGATGTAATTGAGTGGCCGACAGACATGATACCCGATGTGGCTCGCGCGGCGCCGCCCACGTGCGCCCGCGCACCCGACCGCCGCATTCAGATCCGAGTTTATTTTTCATTCACTGTAATCATAGTAAAGCTTTCGCAGTCATATGGGCGATAAATAAGAATAAAATTCTCGAAGGAGTATTTCAAGCTCGCGTTTGTCAGGATAAATGAATTGCTTTAAATAACTTGTATTAGCTGTGTAGGTGTTTATGATGGGTTTATTTCTGTTATAATAGTTCAAGTAAGCTTTTAAATGATATTTATATACGATTTTTCCTTTACTGTCTCAGAAACTCATTATCTTCACCTAACCTCCACGTTTGTATTGGCACCTTCATAGATGTGAAGGTATACCTATAGAAATTCTTTTATAAAGTAAACAAGGCCTCAAAAGTGGATCAAGCCTACAGACGGTGAATGAAATATTGCTCGCGCCGTTTAAAATGACAGGTGAAATGCCAGGAGTATGCTATTTTGGATTCTGTAGAAATAAAGCGTTCCAGATAATTTCTCTCACTCTCATAATGCGCGGGTTATTGGTATATCGTATCAGTGTATGACATATAAGGTGATAACGAGCGACTCCTTCGTTTTCCTAAACGGGAAACTTGTGCCGACTAGCACAGGTATGGCGATATGGGCAAGGTGCTGTGTGACCATATTTGGAATCTCTTATCTGTTACGCTAATTGCTTAATATAGCGAATTGCAAAAGGTAATGAATCAAGAGCAGTCGTGTTTTGTTTCTATATGGGAGGAGTCGATTTGCATATTTGGCACGCGTCATCCTTTACTCAGGAAGTGGTCGAGCAACGTTTAAAGAAATACCAGTATTTTACCGCAAAGTAGCTTATATAACGGTAGTAACACACCTATTGGAATTTTTTGCGCAACTTTTTATGTAGTTTCATTAAACTGCGCACTTGTTTTTCAATCACTTTACCTGATCGCGACGTATAGGAATAAAATTACGTTTGCGGTCAAAGACAATATGGGCGTGTACATTCTTAATGAATCACTATGTGGCCTGATCGCAGCGGATCTCACCGTGTGTTGCGTACGCGCACTATAGAATTACGATTAGCTGTTAATGACTCACAAATGATTTTATATAATAACTCATGCAAGATTAACATACTCGACTTGTGGAAAAAATCGCCAAGGACCTCTCAGGATCGGTGACTGACTTCTCAGAAATGATCTTGATTACTTGGAACTAAGCGTTACTTGCCGTGTTTAAGTTTAGTCAGTCTTACTGACTTAATGCACAATCACTGTTATAATCGTTTTCGTGAAATGAACGCTAAGCTTTTAACACTATTGTATTTTTATCTATTTGGTAATCTCATTTGCATTCTTCGAGCGACTTAAATTACTCTTAATGCATTCTATTATGATTTACGATATGACACGATTGTGCTATCACACTTAATGTCGTTAGTGCAGCTTAACCTAACAAGTCAAATGAATTCAAGCATCCGACGCTCGTCAATGTCGCTTCACGTGGGAGGCGAGGTTTATGCTCCATCGATCATCATTCACTAAAGGAAAGTGTCAACTTGGTCTGTTATCTCTGTAGGTGCAAATGGGCACTAAGTTTCGTATTTAACTTTCAATATCCGGTGCGATTTGTTCCCGGGGAATTTTAAGTGGTCGATGCTCGTAAAATTAACCGGTCGGGCTATTAATGGATGTGGGATGAATGAGAGTGGCATTTTAAAAAGCATTTACATGCTCGCCTTTAAAGGGTTGGATCCGATAATGCACTTGTTTGTTGTACAGGATTGATAGAGGTGAAAGGATTTGCGGTTCACCTGGCGTGGACGCCGCGGCTGTACTGCAGCTTGTGAACGTTCGCACCTAACTTCAATATGATTTCCTCTAGTGCTGTAATGTAAAATGATAAGTGAAGTTTGATTTAGTGCAAGTTATATCGTGGTTAAGTTAAGTGTTGAATTACTACTCGGCCCAAAAATAGCTTCATAAGCGGCGACAAAACGTATTTGATTAGTCTTTAAAAGGCGTTAACTACCTATATTTTTATTCAGGTCAGCGGCCTCGGTCGTATTAATAGACTCCATCATTTATTCAATCTACGTTAACAAGTTTAACATCGTACACCTATATTATATTACAGTATAATATTTGTACCTAAAGTCGCCTCTTTCCCTGCAGCATTTGTTTCCCTAATCAATCCCCCAAATGGGTGATATTTGGGGTTGTAAACCACAAGTTCGGCATCAGTTAATCGTGTGAAAGCCGCTCACCAAGTTCACACGTCATCGGCTCCTAACAACGTCGTGAAACTGTCAAATCGTCACATCGGTAATGGGGGTCTGTCATCGACTCGACCCCCTTAAACTCTCGTTTCCGTCCATCCAAATGCTATTTCGAGACGGATGTACCTAAGTGCTGGAATAATGGCGTCTCTGGATGGAATTAACCGATCTCTCCAACATATGTTTTTATGGCGAATAAAAAACTCGTGATGTGTCGAGATAATTGAATTTGTAGTTATGGTTGTTATAATAACGATATGAAATACTTATGACATATTTCTCTCATCTGCTAAAGACACAATACATAAAACGACACAATAAAGATAAACATTTATAGTGGTGCCTAGGAGCTTTTTTTGTTGTAGAAATCCTTATAACTCTTGTCAAAGAACGATTCAATCAAGATTCTTGTTTTTGCGAGAGGTTTAAACGTAAAATAGCCAGGATGTTTTACAAGCATGCGCCGTTCCCCGCTGATCTAAGGATGATGTTGAGGTAAAATATATAGCCAATCAACGAGTTAATAGCCTCTACACACTGCAGGGGGTCGTTGCAGCTGAAGGGTTTTTAAATGGGTTGTTAGAGTAAAATATGCTTGCAAGGTTATAATAAATTTGATTTTAACGAAGTCATGCCCATTCAAGATATGACTTTTTTATTGTAAGTACGTTTGTGTTTTGTTTTATGATAAACTGAAGTTTATTATACGCCGACTTATTTGTGTAACTTCAAATTATCGAGGTATCGACATCTGCCACTGTTTACTCTCGTTAAGGATACGAGGTGCGGATGACGTCAAAGACTGTCATCTCGTGTGAAACGGAGGGGGCCACTTAAAAAGATATCAAGCTCGCTACAAAAAAAACACTAAAACAGTGAATCGTAGGCGTTAACAACGAGTGGGGGTCGAGATGACCGTAGTTTAGTTTAACTACGAACTTCCGCCGTGTGATGGGTTAGGACGCGTGACCGGCGTGACACATTGTTTGATCGCATGCGTTTTATAATTACCGTAGCGCACCAACGAACGCTCTTTATAGGGTTAAGTGAATTGTGAATGGGAATTCAATTGAAAGCACCAGTGTATGATTACGTGCTAGGCAGTTGTTTCATTGAATGCCGCACCAGAGTCGTAATTTTACAACGAGACATAATTTCTGTTGTAGAAATGTATTGCGCGCGTATGTTGAGATGAATAATGCGGCGAGGAAAAGATAAATTTAAGATTGAAATTCAGAGAAACTCGTGATTAACATGATGTATTCGTCTTTCTCGGTATTGTTGTAATAGTTGCAAGTGGTGCTTTTTGGCTGCGCAAAATAAAGAGGAAAATTGTCGGTATAGGTTTTATATACCCAACTAAAGCTGGAAAAATTGTAGAAAACATCGCCAAATGTCTGATATATTCTCTAGTAAAGGAAATATACTTGTTTTGGATTTCAATATAATATATTGACGTAGACTGAAAGATCTTGCTGTACACATAAACAAAAAGTGCGGGTGTTGTTCACAAATTTACACCGACATATTGATTGTCACTACAAAGTGAACAAAAAAATTACAGTCGGCGAACAGTGGTACTGTCAGATCGACCAAATGTGAACATGCCCTTTTTCTGCTACACTTGACATACACCATATGTGTATAAAACCACAGTTAACATTAATTCATGTATATAGAGCCAAATCCACATCCATAGTTTCTTATAACCAAAAATAGAAACCTAACATACACACATCATAAACAATAACAATAACTACTAATTTGCACTATAAATAAATCTTAACTATTTAACTCCAACCGCTTCTTAAATAGAAAACAATAATAATAATAATTTATTTATTTAAGAACGTCGTATTCCCTTATTATGGTAAGAAGATTCTTATGTCTCGTGTTCTTAATTGCGCGTGTTAAGAAAGTTCACTATATTTATCCCCGTTGTTAATTATGCTCCAACACAAAGACTCCCCAACCCCAAGTTCGGAGAAGCAGACGTTGCCCGTACGTTAATTTATCGCAAATCCCGCGGAAGCGTGTCAGTTGATCTCCGTCTATCTCCGCGCGTCGCGACATTTGTACCGTATCCTGCGGAAGCGTGCGGATGTTGCGTCACCACCGGAAATAGACGCCCTCTGTGTCAGCGCATGTCGTCACTACCACCACTGACTGTCGACGTGGTACTGACTAATCGATCTGCTCGGGAGGCGGGACGAAACAGATGGGAGTCTGGTTCATAGATTACGCGGAATGTTACTGTATTCGTTGTAGCATTTGACGACCCGCGTGGCGGTGCGATCACCATATCGGTCTGACGGTTCCAGGTTCGATTCTTGGCCAGACAGAGATCTAAATGATAAATTTAGATTTCTGTTCTGGATCTGGGTGTTTATGTATTCGTCTTTGTGTGTCCATGGCAGCCGCGACACGGGAGAAAATCCTAGTGGCGGGGCTGAGTGTAAAAAGCATACCATATACCATCTTTACCAAAAGAAATGCCATAAGATAGTATGGGTCTAACTAAACGTCCTAAAAATGATTAATCATTATAAATCACAGGTACAGCTATGTGCAGGTACTGTCTACAACTAGTAGTAAAACTGTTCTTGCATGCTATTTTCTCTCGACAAATTTCTTCCTCCCGGCAGATCTTATCTCATCTATAATAATTTGTAAAGATAAACCTCTGTAAATATGGTCTTAACGACGCAGAGGAAATGAGTGTCATTAAACAAATTTTTCAGAGCGCAAACGTGCTTAAGACTTTAAATGACGTTAAGGAATTGTGTAAATAGTCAGAAAAAAGTAATGGGCTCGATTGATGATACTTGTTCTACGGTAGAAATGATTATTTCCGAACGGGTCATAGATAATTCTGTCTTGTTTATGTTGCTACCCAATTGTGTCTTTTTTAATAAACTAATATCACAATGCTAAAACTAGAATACCCTCTTTTAAGTTTAACGTTCTTTAAGTTTTTTTTTTAAATATTCAAATGTTGATTTTTACCTAAGATGTTGAAAATTATTAAGAGTACTGAGTAAACTAACTTAAATTAAGATCTAAATTAGTTTACTAAGTTAGTTTACTAGGGCAGATAACTATATCCCAAAAGTAGAGGGGATACTCAGGAGGAAGCTTATTATAAATATCGTTGGTATAGCTACTTCATTCCCTTAGCAGTAAGTGCTCAAAATAAAGTGGTGTTTGACGTAAGCGTTTGATATTTACGATCCTATCGAACACTTAATCAACGGCAGGAAGATGTTAACCGTATGCTCGTATTTTAATCCAATCAAAATATGGTAATGGACGAGGGCTCGCAGCGAGTCCACTCGCGGAATCAATTTGCCCCTGCGCAATTTATAGCCATGTTCCCCCAATTAACTGGCAATTCGGTGGCTTCGATTATTTCGCATAAAATGTACGGGCGCGCGGACTCCCGCATCCGGTGATTACCGCCGGCGCATAATTTGTGATGCGCCCGCGCAGAGCCGTCCGTCCTACGCCTTGATTTTTGTTAGATAAAAAACGGAAGGGTTCGTCGCAGCCTGCCCGCCAAAACTGAAACGAAGCACTCTTGTAGTTTGTTTTTCAACATCAGTCTTTTGCACCTGTGCGAGCTTTATTTCTCATTTTGGTGTACGTCCCTCCTAAATGAGGTTCTGCCAGAATTGCCAGTTTATGTTTTGTTACTTTCATTTCTGTTATAACTACATTTTTAATTTAATGTTTCCGCTTTATGTTAGCACTACTTTGGGGAAATAAACTGCAAAACCTACAGTCAGACACAAATGAATAATCGTCATTTTGAGATCAATTTTTTGTAGTAATTCGCGGGCAACATTATATGTACGAGTATATGACGCATATGCGTATGATAGACGTATATATGTCGTATACAAGATTTTACATACTTAATACTGCCTCCAATACCGTTGTTGTGATTAGATATCTCAATTGTTATACATAGTAGTCATCTAATGAATGTATTAATTTTCATTTCCAGATACTACGAGCATCGCTGGCGTCGGCGGGCGCGTGCCGACGGGCGGATGTGCCACTGGCAACATAATGTGGCTGCTTGATGAGCACAATCAGCCCTATGAAGGTACTTCAATATCCGCTACATCTACTATGGTTCATCTTAGATTTCAACGCGTTTAGCATTATCTGTAGCCACTTTCAATACTTATGTTTATATTTATACCATACTATCTGACCCTCGACCGGAAAGGAAAAATGATTAAATTACTAAAATGGCTATTAAAAATGGGTTGATCGTGGAAGGGTGAAAATTGAGGATTGTATGTATTCTTGTATGTTGTATCACAAAAAAATAGAAATTAAAAATTTTGTCTAAAAAATAAAAAAAAAAAATTTAGAGTTGTACTACCCGTAACATTTAGGGGGATGAAAAATAGATGTTGGTCGAGTCTCATAGATAAGCACAAAAAATTTCATCAAAATCAGTCAAGCCGTTTCGGAGGAGTATGATAACGAAAACTGTGACACGAGAATTTTATATATTAGATAATATCGTCATCGCCCAGAGTTGACAGATACATGGTATTAAGTTACTTCATTCTGATTACAAAGAATTAATTTAATGCCATTCATTATTTCTATTCAATTCCTACCTTACGGTGTTTCATAAAGAATAAATAAGTAAATTCTCAGTGGATACCTACTTTATTGGTGTATTAGCTAACATAAATTTCTTTAACGTTTCAGATTGCGAGCAGCTGATTTGTTTTCGCTACTACAATGGCGAGAGTGATGAATGTGTCGCCGAGTCACCAACTTTACCTGCGAAGTTCAGCCTCAAGAAAGCTATAGCTGCTGACTTCAAAAAGTTCCCTTTGCGACTCAAAGAAGGTATCTCAAGAAAAAGGAGTGGCGATCAAGTCTCGCCATTCTCCTATAACAATGAGAGCTTCGAAATGAACTCTGAAAACTCGCTAAGGGTCGAACTCGTTTCCGGTACCAGTCAAGATATCAAGCATCTAAGCGAAAATGTTAACAAATGCTCAATTAGTAATTTAGAAAGTAAAGGGAACAGTTCGAATCTCGAACAAATAAAATGTGATCCTAGCAAATCTCTAGTTAGTAATTTATTAAATGAATCTCAATCTGTAAATAGTGAGTCTCATTGTGTTATAGATTCAAAACCGACATCGTCGGGTGTAAAGAAGAAGTGTCCTCCACCCGTTGATACCGGCGGCGGACAGGCTTTAAATGGTGTTAAAAAGAAATCTAAACACAACTTTGGTTTAGAATCTCCTACCTCGCCAGACACTGAGTATTATAAAATATGGTCCCCAAAGAATCCTTGTAAAATAATGAAATTTGTATATGACGTAGAAGGTGCTAACGTTCCAAGCGATGCGGAAAAATCTCCGGTGCCACCCCTCCCTCCAAGACAATCGCATAAACCCTTGGAGAGAATGCACGCATTGTCTCCGCCGCAGGTACCGAGGCATAGAAAACCCAAAAAATTAACGAAGCCTGAGGATGCGTTCGCATTTGAATTAATAGATACAGATGAACATTTTTTTTCTGATAGCAATATTACGCATTCAGCCGAGTTGGCAAAAGTATTGAATAATTTTACACCCGGGGAATTTTATAATAACGGCGAGATGCCCGCTTCTACGGCAGCAAGTTTATTTAAGTTTTTAGAACGTGTTAATGTAGCACCGCTTGCGACACCAGAAACGGATGGCAGCTTATGTGAATCTACTATATCTTCAGTAAAAGTACCTAAATTAAATGATGACAGAAAATTAAACGATGTACCTGAAAATTCGCCTAGTGTAAGTAAAAATGTAATGTTTATTAAGGATATAGGGCCCGACAATTACATAACGACAACATTTGCAAGAAAAGACAAAGACGTCGATTCAAGTGATAATGTTGATGGTTTTCATCTAACACCAAATCATGCAAAATCTGAAGAAAAAGCTCAGAACACATTTTTAAATGATATAAGTACACATTTAGATTTTGAAGATGATAACAGAAACCAAGTCGAAGAAAAGGAAATTACTGTTTTAAAAAGTCACAAGCCGCTTACAAGACAAAGTTCTAGCCGAGCTAATACGCCTACCATGATGACTGCTTTTTTAAATTCAACTCAAATTGAAACTCCAAATAGAGAAGCCGAAAATAGTAGTTCAAATGCCCCAAGCTCTTGTAATTCATCGCCTTCTATTTCGCCAGTAGATGACAGTAATAAAATGCTTCCTAGTGTAGGTACTATGATAATGAACAGAAAGTATTCGTGCGATAATTCTACTCCAAAACATTCTAGCTTACCTAGGCATTTATTAAAAAATCTTGGTTGTGAAAGCACACCAACCCATTCACCACAAAGAACGCCAAACATGTCTGCGAGAAATAACCCGGAGAGTCCGATGCGGCCGCACCCAAGGGTTTTGACCCGGGTCGCGGCTTTAGCGGGTGCGTCGATGCCACAGTGTCCTCCGACGCCCACACATCACGCACGAAGGCCTCGCCCCATGCCGCCAGCAGATCTACACCCGCCACCCATTCAAAACCCAGATGGTAGAGAGCACGAGAATTTCGAAATGGTGGAATTCACGAGTGAATTGAGAACATCCGAGATTAGGTCTCCGAACCTTGAATTTGTTAATAGCAATCATTTCACGATCGTCCACGCTGGACCCCCGGAGGATGTGGTGCTGAGGAGACCCCAGATGGTAGATGAAAGTGACGACAACGATAATGCAGTAACCTCGCCGACTCCGCTGAGGCACATGGCGGGGATAAGGTTACCGTCGATACCGGAAAGAGCGTCGAGGCAGATGGCGCTAACCGGTGATTTTCCTGCCAATATGATTGGAGGGATAATCGAGTGTGAAGAGCCCTTACCTGCTGGTGAGTCTAATATTATATGTGCAAATTAAGAGGTTAATTAATCTATTAAAGTAAATAACAAGCCAGCAAAACAAAAAAATATCTCCTATTAAGTTTTTGATTTGTTTTTGTTTGTATAATTTGATTTATATATATTGTGAGCGGCTGAACTGAACTTGAATGACTTACATAAAGTTGGGGACGTCATGTTTACTCGGTCAGTAATGCAAATTCTGCTTAAATTTAAATCTGATATTATATCCATAATACAATATCTCTACATACATTTCTTCTCGATTTCAGGATGGGAAGCTAGAATGGACAGTCACGGACGTGTGTTTTACATCGACCACATCAACAGGACTACTACGTGGCAAAGGCCGGGTGTCAACGGAACCACGCCCAGATCACCAGCACCTGAGATACAACGTCGACAACTAGACAGAAGGTAAGTGATCAATGCGTGATTTTGCATGGTAGACTAATTTTATAAATATGTTTTCAATGTTTTATGGAGACGAGATTATACAGTATTTTTTATTCCTAGAATCATTACCGATTTTCGAAATGACAACAAGAGTTCGATCAATCAAAATGTTAAAATCATGTTAAGCCAATGTTCCGGTTATTTTTTTAAGTGTGCGTGGAGGCCGAAATCCAAAACTATAAAGAAGAGCTAAAATGATAAAAGGAGTTACAAGATGGATTTTTGTTAATATTAAAACTGGATAGTTACATGTAACAAAAATAATTTTCCATAGATAGCCAGTTCGAATATCGAACGGGTTTATTTTGGAAAAAAATACCCTGTATTATAATCACATTGGATACAGTTAATATAAGGATAATCATAAAAATGCAATTTAATTAAAAATAAATGATTTCATACATTCGCATACTAGTACTTAACTTGCTACTTTTTTATTTAAATGTGGCCAATAAGTACTAACCAAAAAAAATAATTGACCAATAAAATAGTTAATGTTCCTACCAGCTTTCTCACAGCACATGCATATAATGTTAATGATGATAATTGCAGCTACTTTAGCGCTTGTAGGTAACAAACACATGATTACGATTATAGTGTGAACTGTAACGTTTCCAGGTACCAGTCGATCCGGCGCACGATGACGCGCACGCAGCTGGACGAGGAGGAGCGCGGCGCGAGCGCGTCCCCGCCGCCCGCCGCCGGCGCCTCGCGCGCCGCGCCGCACGCGCCGCACCCCGCCGCCGACTTCCTCGCGCGCCCCGACTTCTACTCCATACTGCATATGAATCAGGTCACTGTTGATATATAGCTATACACATATATGAAGGGGAGGGGGGTTAGAAAGGTGCCAGTCCAATCGATCCTTGGTACAATGACGCGTACGCTGCTGGGTAAGGAACGTGGCGCGAGCGCGTCCTCGCCGCCCGTCGCAGGAGCCTCGCGCGCCGCGCCGAACGCACCGCTCCCCGCCGCTGAGTTTCTTGCGAGGCCTGACTTCTACTCCATACTGCATATGAACCAGTTGACTGTTGATGTATAGCCATAGACATATATGAAGGGGAGGGAGGTTACAAAGGTACCAGTCCCGTCGATTCGATGCACGATGACGCGCACGTTGCGAGGCCCGACTTCTACTCCGTACTCCATATGAACCAGGTGCCTGCTGGTGTTTGATGATCGTATATAAGAGGGAGGTCGATTAAAGAGGTACCAAACAGTTTTCCTCCGCACATTGACGCGCACGCAGCTAGATAAGGAGGAGCGTAGTGCAACACGACACATCCTTCTAGAGAAGGCCAATTTCTACTCACTATACTTCATATGAACCAGGTGACTACTGTT
>DWLI01001029.1:0-17266 GCA_018249915.1 Cecropterus dorantes dorantes | reverse complement strand
CCTCACGATGTTTTCCTTCACCGTAAAGCAGTGATAATTAGTTTCTAATACGCACATAATTTCAGAAAAATCAGTGGAGGCCTGGGATTTGAACCTCGGTACCCTCGCTTGATAGGCCAAGTTTCAACAATTAGGTTATCACTGCTCGTTATAATATAATATATTTTTTTTATAATATAAAACTAGCAAACGAGAATGCAGTTCACCGGTAAGTGGCCACTGCTGCCCATGGACTGTAATCAACCCCTGTTAAGATCAGACTTACCTGAGGTTAACCGCAGATGTTGATTCGAAGAGTCAGGTGAGTCCTTACCATTAGACCAGAACACAGCAATGCATAACATTGTTATTATTAGGCAGAATTAGATGTGGCGGTGATGCTTCCGGAGTTGAGCCGTACTCTTTAAAATTTAAAGATTTTATATAAGATTATAGTAGCAAACAAACATGCGCTCCACTTGATGATAAGTGATAAAAACAGCCTGAGGACATCTGTAAGTAATTACAAATAGAACAGGGGTTCTATCCGAAGTCAATCACAGATGTTTGGTCGTCATGGTGTCGTCTATATTTATAGTAATCAGGCCCAATACTTATAACTAAGTATTGAACCTGAGTAATATGCATTGAAATTTTCCATTTTTGACATAACTATAAGGTACGATATGTAACTAATATCAATCACTCAAAGTGTTTCCGAATATTAGTTACTTTTTGTTTTATTTCAATACATTATACACGATAGAATAAAATAAGCAAATGCAATTTGGGGTATTTCCAATATTTCGTTTCATGTAATTGCAATTGGTTTTTGATTTTATAATTACAATTCGGTGATGTTTTTAAAATGAATCCACTATCTGATTAATCGTACGTAAAACATAATACGTTTGCGAGTATATTCATAAGTTAATTGATAAGTCCTTCAAAAAATATATAAAGAAATTTAATTAAACTTAAAACAAAGAATGACAACGATATAAAATGTTTATAAAACAATAATAAAAGAACAGTGTAGCGCTGTTGTGTTCTGGTCTGGCGCGTGTGGTAAGGGAGACACTTTCTGAGGCATTCCATCTTAGCCCTCAAGGGGTAGCAACACATCTTTGGCTAACCTTAGGTGAGACTTTGATCTTACCTAGGGTTGATTACAGATGTCGATGACAGTAGCCACTTACCATCAGGTGGGCTTTATGCTCGTTTTCTACTTCCATACTAAACTTTTCCAGGTGGTAGAACCAGTGTAGTTCGACCGGAAAAGTACCACCGCCACACCTATTTCTAGCGTAGGCATTTCTTGTGTTTCGTTGGAAGGGTGTGGTTGCCGGCACACTTTTACATAAGGCGACCATCTCAGTCCTCGGGAGTAGCAACGCATCTGTGTTTGACTTCAGATAGAACTTATGTTCTATATGAAGTTACTTACAGATATCCATGGGCGGCAGTGACCACTTACCATCAGGTGGACTGCATGCTCGTTTGCTACTTTAATATTATATAAATAAAAAATAAAACTAAAAAAAAAAAAAACAATATTTGAGCATGGCCAGGTGTGCCACCAACGTCGAGCCGGTCGCGATTATAATCAGATCCCCGCTACGGCATCTACGTACATCTACAGCGTGTAGAAACAAGCGCTTTTTAAATTCGCCCTGCCTAGATAGCTCAAATCGTGACTTACACTAGCCCAGTATGTTATAATTACGGTAGATTACACTACAGATTACTCACTTGGACCACCTCGATAATGGGTGCGCCGTAAATCAAATTATTTTATGAATTACGCTAGTTATACACGACGCTGGTTTTGCGCGTCGTTTGATAATGTAGATAAATGTAGTTTGACAGGAAACTTAATAAATTATAACAAATACGTCTCGGTTATAACATAGTAATGTATTTAAAAGCAATTACAATGATAGTGAGATAAATTTATACAAGAGTAATTCAACAGTTTCCTATATAAATAAGTAAGTAATTACTCGTATATTAATGATAGAAAATATTTTTAAGCTATAAATCACATTCGATTTTACGAGTTTATTTTTAAATCTGAAATATTCAAATACAGAAATAACGCATTTGATTGTAAATCAAATAGGTATAGTTTTAAGAATATATGAGATTCATGACTGAATGTAGTCTCTTTAGCTTATCTCCCGTCCCTTAAAGATATAAAAGGAAAAATAAGATCGGTCCAAATCTGTCTGATCCAACATGGCCTACAAAGTTCACACGAGTGACGGGTAGGTGCGGCCCGGTTGGGACAGCGGTGATGGGGTGACACACGCTGTTATTATTAGTTTTTTGTCCCCACTCTACCCCGATCTCCCCACCCGACGTTTCGGCGGCCATTCCTCACTAGATAGAAATAGTTTTTGCATGTTTTTTTTGTATGGACCGAAAGGTTCAGAGATTGACGATATTGTATTTATATCTATATAATATCTGTTAACGATCTTGTATCGATTGTAAATCATAAGCTTACCTCATAGACTGTAGTATGATTTAGATAAAGCGTATTTTTAATTAATAAAAAATATTAGTTGAAAGCAGATACTTTTGAGATTATATCTTTAAATACATCCCATATTGATCAAAATGATCATTTCAAAAAAATATATAATAAGATGTACTATACATGTTCACAAACAATGCACATTTAAATAAACTGACTTTTATCCAATTAATAGTGGTTAACGAGTTTAATTAATTAATCAAGCACTAGATAAGTTTTAAGCTCGGAAATGTAAACAACAAAATTTGTAGTCGATAAGAATATGAAATGCACTTTCTTTTTGCAAGTGAAAATCGCAAATTGACGCCTATTTAAAAATGCAAATTACCTTTCAGCTAATGAAGCCATGAATTAGCTGTTTTGTTGCGCTCTCCATGTAAGGTGCGCTCATAAACACGTCATTGACTTAATCATGGTCACTTATATGAAAAGGTACACATTTATTCGCGTCTGATGTGAATATTATGCGTCTTCGTAGCCACACCGTCTGTTACGAGAACATCGTATAAACGTCACTCAACGGCTCATAAAACTTCGTGTAGTAATAAAACGTCGTAAATACGTTATTGATGATAAATGAAATACCACGGTACCGCTCCAAAGGTTAGACATTCGATTATATTTACACTGTTATATGACGCTTTATCACAAATCGTTTGTTTAAATGAAGGCAATGATCCGAACGTCAAATGAAATGAGCGATAAACTAATTCGCGGTAGTGAACGCGCGCGTTTTCCCCACGGATGTCATTTTGTTACTAAACAAAAATGTAAGGGCACCGTAAGCGTAGTAGTCGAGTCCTTGAGGCTTTGTTTATAAACAAAAGCTTGTTATGCAAGGCTAAATGTTGAATCGTGTAAAGAATCGGGTTTTACGGGCGCATTATATGGACGGCGCGAGATGAAGCGATTGTTTTGGGTCGTAAATAAGACTGCAACAGGTACGGTGCCAACGGGACTCGGAGTCACGTGGCGCATCCACTTTCCCTCTCGTTCATTATCTTCGCGTATTTTGTATGAAAACCTTTAAATTTATTCTTTTATATACGGAAATTTTGTGATACATATTAAACAGTAAAAAACGGATATTACTAATTAACACATAAAAATTGTAAAATTTTCTATAATCTTAATTGAAATACATAACAAAATATATCCATACTTACAGAATATTATTCGACTTTACCATCTCACTAATTCCAATAACTATTTAGGAACCAAAACAATATATAAAACACAATGATATAACGTTGTTTTAATTCAACTTTCAGAACGCGTATACATTACCTTGCTGTGTAGCGAAGCCAAACATAATGAAAATTGGTATACAATTTCAAATAGTGGACCGATCCCGAGCCATAGACCGTCCTGCGAGGCATTATCTAATTGAAGAGGTCATAGCATGAATAATATTTGGGCGTCGTCAGGCCCGAATCGATACGTAATTATAGAGTGAGAATGTACCCCTCATAAATATTATATCCGTGAGGGCGCGGCCGGAATCGCCTGTGGCAGCTATTGTGTAGAACTACTCACCATGCCAGTGTTAGCTGACGTCACTTTTAAAAGTGTACCTACTGGATTG
Source organism: Cecropterus dorantes dorantes (assembly GCA_018249915.1). Taxonomy (NCBI): domain Eukaryota; kingdom Metazoa; phylum Arthropoda; class Insecta; order Lepidoptera; family Hesperiidae; genus Cecropterus; species Cecropterus dorantes. The sequence continues at coordinate 13,163 of DWLI01001029.1, read as the reverse complement.
AATTAAACAAGGCGATAAACAGATAAGCTGCGAAGCTTTGAACCTACCATTGTGTCAGTAGACTTAAAATAAGTACTACTTGCCGTGCCAGTATTAAGCGAAATTACATTTAATAATATAAAGTGTCCACATGCTATTTAATGTAAGAGTACCCGAGAAAGTAAGCAAATAAGGTACAAAAATATTCTCCCGACGTACCTGACTGTACCATCTGGTACAACTTTTGTCTGGACTTAGTATAGTAAGTGCTAGATGATGTAAATTAACGTTTTATTAGTATAAAGCAAAAGAACTATCCAGTAGCATGATGAGAATGGTGTAACGTTTTCCAATACATAAATAAAATATTTCCTGTTCCATCTATATTTAGACTACACAGAGATCGCATGCCCAAAGGTCGTTACAAACGTTTTATATTAAATCACTGCTAACTTCCACGAATGATATAAAAATTGACCGTGAAATTTCAACTGCGGGTCAGGCCTGGCCGTTTCACAATTACCACCTATAAAAGTTCGTTATTTTTTTTCGCTTTAACGAACGCTTAATTCCTTAATAAAACGTTATAACATTTTATCTCTTCATAGAAATAGCGGATAAACTTATCGACTATTTCATCATTAGCTCTTACATCAACATGGAAACGTTTACCCATTCCTTTTTATTACTGAACTACAAGTCATTAACGCTCGTAGTGTATTAATAAACTCATACCACGAAGGAACTCGCTACTTAGTTGTGCAAGATATATCAAAAAACGCGTTTGAAATAATGAAACACGACAAAACCAATTATCTACTTATATCTGCCCGCATATCACGAAACAAATGGCCATGCCATTTAAGGCGCTATATTGTTCAATAAGCGAACAAAAACAAAGGCATCCTCGAGTTTAATCTATGATGAGGGAACTTAATAAACATCTGCTTTTAGGAATCCGACATGTCGCATCTGTTGCGGGTTCGAGCATTTTTTCGAAATTTCAAATGCGCGCGAGCCGCCTTACCGAACTAAAACGGCAGATGTTTTCTCTACAATATACTTATATCTAAACTGATTATCCGCTTAGAATATATTACGATAAAGAACATTCTCGAATGGCGTTGTAGGCGAAACATTTCTTATACACTTTTTATATTTTTACGTCGTCCTCGAAAAGTTAGATTATGATGTTCGAATTTCAAATTTGGCGGCGTTTAGGTAGGGCCTTGTAGTAGCGATCGGAGCAGATAACGGTAAACGGGGTCATTACGTCGACCCTTCCCTAATTTTAAGCTACATCGACATAATGTGATGCATTTATCAAACGGTTTATGGAAGTAGCTTCGAAGGTTTTGTCACTTTCTTTATTACTTCCCTTTTCTTAATAACTCTATTAAAGAACTAGGCGTCCTTATGCTAATAGTCTATGCAGTGACTCTTGCGTTTTTTATTGCTGCAAGTAAAATATTACGAACACGACCTTTAACCAAACAACATTGCAACACTATTTAGAAATAGAAAGTTCAATCCCCTAGAGTATTTAAACTTCTGCTCATAAATTTAAAATCGATGCGAATAAAATATAAAAAAATCAAAGGAAAGTCAACATTAATATGATGTCGTAAGATTAGTTTTGCCTCCGCCTAAATTAACGTTATACTGAAACAAGGGGAAATGAATAATATATAGAACTCAATTAAATCAAACGTTCCATTTATTGATGGTCGTTTACTTATTATGTGATCCAAAAATATAAAAAAAAACAGTTACAGTTACGTAAAATTGTAACCATTAGTGCTATTTTTTATACGTCTGAAATTTACACTTTATAAAAAGCATAATTATAAATAGACATTTTATTTTTATAGAAAACAAATCAAAAATACTGGAATACATATAAAACACCTGTTAAAACATATAAAACTTATTTAACAGAATGTGGGATACTTTTTTTTATTTTTAAGATTTTTAATCAAATCAGTCGTAACAAGAGCGTTATATTTATGAGCTTAGACCCCAAATGCTCCCGCGAACATTTTGAAATCAATCGGTTCAACGTGGCGTATCGTATGTGTCTACCAAAGACTTATTCCTTTGACCCTCAAATTCAGTAATTTAAGTTTTCCCCTCCGGATAGCATTTCATTTACCTCTTCAACCGATACGCTGCGTGGGACGGACTAATCTGGCACAGAGAGAAAAGTAGAGATGACATTCATTTTATAAAATAAGAATAATTATAATTAAATACATAATGTCTTTATTAATGACAGGTCACGTATTTTTTATCATTCTACTTTATGCTTTAGTTTATATCTAATAAAAGAAAATTTTCTTTTTCGTCGTTAGTTAAAAGAAAATTAGTACCTACTGTATTCACGAATTTCATTTACCCACTAAAAGAAAATTTATGAATGGGGAAAACGTAATATCAAATATAAATAGCCATAAATTACTCAATATGACGACAACGCATTCTACCACCTATCGCAACAAATCTGTACTATTTTCAATAGGTTAATAATCTCATTGAAATATCTGAAAATACTATACTTTAATGTGGGAAAATTGAGAAGTTATAAATCATGAACTTATCCCACTACAATAGCATTTATAATTTTTGCCTTAATCCGTCACATTGCGTAGTATTTATTCAAAATTAATTATTCTACGTACATTAAGACAAAAAGGGTATCGTAATTAATACCTTCAATTTTAATAAATAAAGGTTAGAATTCCAGTCAATTTACTGTGCTTACAGCAGCATTTTGATAATTTCTGCAATGTGGTCAGATTTTTTTAAATAAGACTACTCCACGTATGTCCAGTTCCGATAATTCCCTCCATTGATTCGTAACGCCTCCCGCGCCACGCTACAATGCTCGCGAGTGAGCCCCGACATTCGCCATTGTTGTTGTCTATACCCCGCTTTCCTCTATGTGTCGTTATTTATGTCACATCACATATATATGTATATTTTTTTTCAGAAAATGTAGAGAACCCGAGTAATTGAAAATATTTCGCTAACTTGAATTTCGTATGAAACGTTTATCATGTAATGTAAATAAACACACAAACAAACTACTCTACGCAGGAATTTTAAAAATAATTTACTCAAAAAAAAAGAAATAGTTTGAAAAAATATAAAAATATTGCAGGATCTTCTTTATTCCTATTTCAGCGCCCGCTTTGATCACATTTATCATAGTAATAAGTACTCTGTTTATGTATTAATTCAGGTCATATACTACCTGTGTGCCAAATTTCATGTCAATCCAACTACTTATTGGTTTGTCTGTGAAAGACAAAGAAACATACATATATCCACCAAGCTTTCGCCTTTATAACATTACTAAGAAAGATAAGACTGTATAAATAATCTAAAAATCGCTAAACGTACACGTGTAAGTGAAGTTTTAACACTAACATTGAATTCGTTGGCAGCTAAATACCTGAATACGCAAAGGTTGTCTGCTAGAGATCGCTATTTAACGATAAGACCGCCTTTTATGCAAATCGTTGTCTATGATATTTGGCGCATAATAAAACATTACTATACAAGTAGTACTGTATTATATTGAAAAATGGACTTGATTTTTATTTTATTATTAATTTATTATAATTGAAGTAATACTCTGAATTAGACCAGGAGCTTTTATGCGACATAAAATTGTAGAATGCCACAAAAAGATAGGTTTAATCTTTTTAAATTATTGTTAACTTATTAAGAATTTTTCATGAATTTCATTACTCTTTTTCTATGCATGCCATACGAAATAATCAATTGAACCACACTAAGAGGGTGGGAAACACAATTGCAAAGTGCACTAGCGCGGTGACTCTGCAAAAGAAACAATTATTTCAGTAACTGCGGGGTTGCGAGCTGGGAAGCAGTAGGGAGTCGGGAACATTGCGGAATATCAGCCTAAGTGAAAATTTTCATTCATAGAAATAATTATCGAAATTGCATATAAGGTATTATAATCAGTATGTGTTACTCAGCTTTTACCCATAAACTACATGTGTGACAAATTTGATAATTAGTTTTTGCGTTGAAGAATAACTAGATACATGATCACAAACTTTAGCCCTTTGTCTTTTCGATCTTAAAATACCAAAACATAACAATAGAAATCTAAGAGAAAAAAAATTCATTTTTTCACTTAATTGTATGGAAAGGAACAAAATTATTTTAATAACCAAAATAAAAATACCTACGTGCGCACTTTACCCAAGAATTCTAAAAATTCGATGTAACACGACATTACGGTTTTTTTAACTTTGAGTGTTTCCTATCCAAATCAGCTCATTAGATTCCAAGACAATCCAGTCATAACACATTTTTATACAACGACCAAAATAAGACATTTTGAAACATACAACGGGAAACTACGATTTATTTATATATATGTGCCTTTAATTTTAAATTTTAGCAAGGATCAACGAAATCTCACGTATAGCCTTATACATTTCCCCCGAGCCTAACCTACAGCGGCAAGCACCAAAGGAATCTGATCACTGACCCATGAAGTAAACAGAAAGGAAATTTTCTTCTAGCTAGGAAAATACAATATAAATAACTCCATTGCCCCTACCGACTCTACATCACCCTATGACAAAAGAGTTATCGGTGCGTTGAAAACAAAAATGGCCCACTGATTTATTACAAAGACCCGTATTAGCAGCGTTATTTGGAAAAATCTGGAAATGTTCCGATTAGATTGGCTTTGTATTAGGTTAGTCCTACTATACATTAGTTATGTTTATTCTGAGGGTTACATTGATTGAACTAATCTTCTAAATAAAGCTCATTGAACGAAAAAAGTGCTCTTTTCTTGTAATTAAGACGTTCGATTATAACAATTTTATTATTGGAGAGGAATTGATGAGATACCTACCTACGAAAGAATAAATGTGGTAAATTTTCAATTTATTACATAAATATACATAAAATTATCTGTATCAAATTTATCTAGATAAATGTCGTTTATAAATATTAGTATTGCACAGATTATTAATTAACATAATAAAAAAAATGAAACACTATTTAACGCTTTCTTATAAATGATTTAATATTCATTGTTAGCGAGGATGTAGAATAAAATTGTGTATTTATAATATTTACTAGCTAATAAGAATATTAACAGAATGAGAATTGCAAAAATATTCGCCAAGTACTAGTAATATTTCCTTTAAAAATAAAAAGCTGTACAAAGCTTCATTCAGGCAGAAGTTGCCCCAAGTTGCTTTAAATCGAACGTTTGTTTTCTCGGAGAATATTTGCGTATCATTAATATTCATTTAGGGAATTACTAACTCCGCAAAGGTGAGCCGTGTCACCTCCAGACAAACGCCAGTCGAAGGGCGCGTCGCTTTGTTACGCGCAGACAAATTGGCGAACTACATTAATAACTATTTTTATTAAATTTACCAATTTTTGTACTCATCTAATTGAATTGGTCCTTAATTAAATCAACCTCTCTTGTATAAGTCAAATCGTAATGGAAATTGAAATAATTCAAAGTGTAATAAATAATGACGTTATACCAGTTTGTCATAAGTTTATGTGATTATTAAATGAAGATCGACTAATTATATTCATTTTAACTGAATTTCTTTAAATTTATGTCGCTTGCTAAAGTCTTCGCTTCATACTCAGTTAAAAAATATCTTTAAGTCAGCATTAAAATCCTATTATTATCCTAAATACTTTAAAATGCAAATATACTTATGTAAAGTAGGTACCTATATAAGAATTTTAATCAAGAAGCGTTACTGGTTGTTCTTTACATGAATATTCAAAATAAATAAATAATTTGGTCAAAAGTAACGCAATTTTAATATCTGTTTTTTTATACTACAGAAGACCTCTGCTGCTGCTGTCGCCAATTTACGTAGTCTCTCCTGAAGACTAAATTGGAATGCTTCATTGCGTCACCTTTTCTTACATTTCGAATCAAATCACATCAGCGCTCGTAAGGCATTGGTGTTTTACGGTTTTTTTAATATTATGACTTTTACATCTTTTCTTTGATAACTACTTAAAGCTTTTTATTTTTTAAAACCTCAAATCGAAAAAAGGTAACCAACGAGATTGAATAAAGCGTTTTCAAGCGAGGAATAGAAATCGCGTACAACCTTGCAAAACAACTCCCATTAAAATCCAACGAGATGACTCGCGAGGTAACTGGCGGAGTTGAAACAAAAATGATTCGGAGCTCATAAATCTAGTTGCGACGAAACCGAAGATTAGAACCTAGCAAGTGAAGCCAAAACTCGATATTGGGTGAATAATCGTCGCCACTACCGGCGCGGTAACCGGCCGGATGTGCCAGATTTATACCCGCGTACCCGGGTGTACCGGCCTGTGACCGGTCTGTACCCATTTATATGAACGTACCGTTACGTCGCTGGGTCGTATCCGCACTGTCGTCGAGTCGCTGCTCTTCATAAAGCACCCGATACGTCGGCTCGCCTTGAGGGCCACAATTTATGGTGTGGAAACGTCATCGGACCCCGTGTTTGGGGATAAATCATATGTGTTTGCTTAGTGCATGAGACGTCTAAATTTCTCGGATGTATGCTTGAACTGCTATCATATTTATGATTTTCGGGGACGTTACTTAGAATTCAACGATATTGTTTTAAATATCAGGCTATAATTCAATAGAAATTTATCGCTTTTTCTAGCATATCTGTTACAATGTTTAATGACCGCTGTCATTTAAAATGCAGAGTTCATAATTTTGCGTTAATTTAAAATTGAATGGAAGCATATAACTAGGTAAGCATTATCGAGCTTTTTATGGTCACATAAAAATACTTACTTGTTAACAGGTTCATGTAAATACATTCTTAGTCTTCATTATACACTAGAGAGATACCGTAATTTGCACAAGTATTAAACTCATTAAAAAAGAAACACATTTTACAAATAAAAATAACAAGCACCACATCACAATAATTTTTAACGATCACCTTTAAATCTGAAACGCGCAAACGATTCAATCAGTTTAATCACAGGATATCCTTTAGATACCGACGCAAACTTATAACTAAATTTTAAAATTTGAATTAAGTTTCTGTACGTACAGGTAACAAAAACAATCAGTTAACAATATTACAAGCAACAAACTAAAGAATTGGGTCAAATCCCTCAGGAGAAGGTACGATTTACGACTTGCATTGTCAACTGAAATGCTTATGCAACTGATTTCAAAACAACAATACAACAGTAGTAGGAAGTCAGGTATGTTTATGCGAAAGGAGATTTGCATGAAGTTTTAAGCTTTCACTTTTATTGTCTAAATTAGAATAATAGGCCCGTTTAAAAACTTCGGTAGTGCGTTTGTGTCCTATGAGCATTGTTTCGAAGTGTCAATATCCTTTTGTTGACGTCTACTGACTTTAATTTTGAATAAAACAGGTGACTGACTTTAAATACTACACTTAATTTTTGAAAGTTAAGCCTTGGTTATAGCACAAATATTAAGGTATAATTATTAATCTTATCTTACTAATATTAGCAAAAATTAGTAAAGATGTTTGTTTTTCTTCACAAGAAAACTACTGACCGCATTTTGCTATAATTTGGCACACAGGTAGTTTATACACTGTATTATCACATATAACACTCATTATTGAGGGAAATGTGACCAAAGCAGGTGGAGCTGAGGGAATAAGGTAGTTTAATAAGAATTTATTCATCAAAATAAACCAGACCACTGTATTGGGATTCGTCCCGTCACGTTACTTTAGTACGTATTATAGGCCAACTTTTTAATTAAGGCATGTTATGTATAGAAATGATTTTAATACGAACTGTGGATATCCACAAAATATAATTGATCCCTAAGTAAATTATGTTGGGTTTCAATAATTGAATGAAAAAAATTAAAATAGCTCTGCAGAGCTTTTCTGGTAGGTAAATAATCTATAGCAAACATTAACATATTGACCATTCTTAGTTCGATTAATGGTCTACCCATTCATCGACCGTTCACCGAATTGTAGAGAAAGAAACCTTATTATAGTAAAAGATTTCAACTAACAAGAAATTTGACAAGCATATGAAGTAAGTATTTTTAAAGTACGTATCAAGTATTTTTATTTTATTTTAAGTATTTTAAAGAATGTTATTTTTTAAATTTTATTTAAAATAGTACCTTCTTAGAAATATTAAGGACGTAAATATAAATCAATAAATAGGGATAATTATATTAATTATGGCACTAGGTTAAAAAATATTTTATATCTATATATATATATTTGTCATGAAACTATCACTGTATACTTTTCATTCATAATATTTTTTCTTACATTATTATTATATAGGTATACCAATGACATTGCTTACTATTTGTAATGAGACAAACTTCGCAAAGTTTCAATTTCCGAGTTTGCTTGCCGTGGCGCCATCTATTCGCTCGCTCCTACAACATTTAGTCCGTTCCCTAACAACCCTCCAAACGTTTACGCGAACCATATCCAACCCCGAGCCACCCCTAACAAGCTTCGATACGAACCTTTTCGGTTAGCGCTGCCAGCGCCATCTCTGGGATGGCGTTGGAACTTCCAAAAAAGCTCGTAGTTCGCGTGTTCGCCGCAACATCAGCGCCATTCTCGAAGCTTTGAATGAAACGAAAAAGAACATTGGAAATGTGTTTTAGGAGGCTAAAGATAGAGTTGTTTTTTGGGTGTTAAGATTGCGGTGACGTTGGACAGAGTATGCAAATTAACGTGCCATTACATGGTAATTTATTTGAAACGAATGACCACTTTGCGGTGTAGTGCATCGAGCACTGAACGTTTATATGGGGACCCTGACCTTATATCGCGTCAATTTATAGCTCTGAGCCGTTAAACGCTCTTTTACGTAACAGCTGTTGTGTCTCGCGTGATGCCTTAGCATACTAACCTTGTTTCATAAAGGACTTTCACCTGCCTTTTCATTTGTTTGGAAAGTTAATAATTACCTAAGTTGGCTAGACTAGAGATTTGTCGTCGAAATTAAATAAACTTACTTCCTTTTATTAATGCCGATACAAACTTAAGCCGGCTTATCTACTACGTGCTAATTTAAAGTTACTTATATATTTACGTTATTCTTTATGTACGTATTATTCAGTTTATTTTCATACAAGTAAACACACGTTTAAGTACACTAGAGAAGTTTTGTAAAAACTTGATTGAGTTCCTCACATCTTATCAGCCGTCGATCCGAGCCAATAAAGACGTGCACGGGTATTCCGTATTTATAAGGTGAAACAATATGTTATTTGTAAGCAGAAAGATTTATGAAGACGGTGGATGTATAAGTAAACACGCTTAAACTTCGTACAGAGCGCTGAGAAATATAACAGGTTTAATGGCCGACGAAAGCTCGTCTGTGTTATTTTTTTGAATATTTAGTTTAGAGCTGTAAAACTAACATTTTTATATGATATTGTAATACATTCTCATCACGATGGACACGCCGTAACTGTAAAATTCGTCTCATCACTATAAAACGAAACGACGCTGCCCGCTGGCGTAATTGAAAAGATAAAAATCAGTAAATTATCCAATCACAATATTTAACGGACATAATGGCCGCATGAGTTGGCATCTCATTACTATAAATCATAATACCGTCATACACGATCGGACAAAAATATTACAATAAGTATTCCAGGACAATCTGGCAAAACGGCGACTGATACCAAAAAGGGTGCGTGGAACCGATATAAGCATCGCAAGAAAATGAACTTTTTGCGTACAGTGTCACCTGCTTTGTACGTGTCGACTCGACAACTACTTAAATTGGACATCTCGGCCGATGCGAACAGGCGGTTTGTCAGAAGCTTTCGCTAATGACCTGCCGACAATCAATTAATATATAGCACGCGTCGTATTTAACTTGTTGAACGAAAAATTGGCAAAGTTGAGCGAAAAATTGGCGATCCAGTCCGAAGAATAAAAGTAGACGCAGCAATTAAAATAGCTAGGAGTGAAGGACGCAAAAAGTTATCGGGGAGGAAAGGAACAATAGTGGTGCGAATGTTGTAGTCAGATATTACAATAATGGTATCGATTATAATTTGCGTGCGATCCGGCGAGAGATACGGGCGAGAGGCGACACGTAAGCGACAGGCTTCCCCAATCGGCGACGCGATCGGCGCTTGCGCAGCACCGCACAATGCTATCGTTCCTCTGCGATCGCGGACATGCACTCTCGCGCCATTACGATTGGTGCTCGGACGCGCCTATGCTTCGGTGATTAGCTATTTTCAATATGGTCCGTTTAATTCACGCTGACTTTATTAGACTCGTTAAAATTTCCAACGCTGCTGCAAAGCAAAAATAAACTGAAAAAGCTTTACAAGGCAATTATACCATTGAATCCTTAACAAATTGACAGGTTTGGTATCTAATGCCTTCAATATTATTGACTAGAACCGAGAAAGCAAACAAAGGGATCTTGTTCTGGAATAAAACCAAGGTTTTGTTTATGTTACAAGGTCTTTCAACGATGGAATTCTTTTGAGCTATTCGTGATTTGCCTCCAGCAGTACTACTGCCATAACTAACTTAGGCACATAAGGAATGTTGTTATACTTTGTTTCATTTCGAAGAACTAAATCCTTCGAGGTCGATTTACTTTTACGAGGAACAGTCAGTAGCAACTAAGTTTTAGCGGTCGATTTCATTGATAACTCCTGATCTATGTATTTAAGATGCCTTATAATTGTGCGACACTTAATATTACATTGATTGTCCATTGATACATCGATTATATACAAAGAAAATATAAGTATAATAATGACAGACGGAACACCGATCATTTGCCATTTACAGTTATTAAACTATACCTACTTAGGAAAATCTATTCCCATGGTCCACTAAGCAAACTTTGCATTTCAAAGGCCATAAAACGACATTCACCTCCGCTTAGGTCAAGTCACAAGACAGTAAGCTAATTGCGATTTGCTTATCTTAATTATATCTCCGCGTTAGAATTTGGTTAATCTTGAGAATTTTACGATTTGGAATAAAATAAAAGATTTTTTTACCCTATTGTCTTTACGGCATATTGAATTTCCGTAAACTTGAAACGTACAATCAACGCCAAGTAAAATAGATTCAATTATAATTATCATTATACTTTGTAGCCTCTAGAGTATTATTTGTTATCAGTGTGGTTCGACCGAAGAAATACCACCGCCGCACATCTTATCAGTAACCATTTACCATCAGGTGGACTGCTCGTTTGCTATCAGATAAATAAAATGATTAAATTTTTTCCGAATTTTTCGGATATATTTCTTTATTTTTTGATTTTAAATGTATATTTTTCGCACACTTTATTTGGCTACATTGTACATTAGTACCGTACTTAATCCGAGCTAATCTAATCTGGCCACCAACTTCGCAACGGATACATTTAATACGCAGTCTCACGTCTCACCGACTCGTAGATGCAGAATGGAAAGGAGTAGAAAGTGTTGGCACCTACCGCAGTTCAGAACAAGCACCTACATTAATATTTATCACTAGGTATATTTATTGATGTATTTCCATTCATGAGTCTAAAAAACTCCATTGAAGTATACAGACCTCTCAAAAGGGACATTATGTTTTTTTATGGTATGCAAAAAATGAGCATAAAAAATGAGCAAATGAGCATGAAGTCCACCTGATGGTAAGTGGGTACTGCCATCGACATCTGTAATCAACCCTAGGCAAAATCCAAGTTTCACCTAAGATTAACCACAGATGAGTTGCTACGCCTGAGGACAAAGATAAAATGCATCGGAAAAGTATGTCTCCTTAACCACACCTTTCAGACCAGAACACAGAAATCCATTACACCACTGTTATTAGGCAGAAGTGGATGTGACGGTGGTGCTTCCGGAGTCGAACTACAAAGTTTTTTACCACACATAAATGTCATAATCTACTCTTGGACGTTGACACCGTTGAAAGTAGTTGAGCCTTTGGGATACTACTCCGAAGGCACCACTACCTCACCTATTTTTGTCTAATAACAACAGTAGCAATAAGGGAGATACTGCAACTTAGTCATCAGGGTTAAAAATTCATCGTTAGGCAACCTCAAGAACCTGAAAAATATGGTCTTATCTGGGGTTGATTAGAGAGGGTCATGGGAGGCAGTCGCTCTATATATACTCATTTGCTACTTCCATAATATTAAAAAAAGTTTTGGTTAGAAGGGAGTGTGTTTGACAGCATGACATGTTCTATATAAAGCGTTCCAATTTAGTCCCATGGGGAAACAAGGCATTTCGTGATCGGCTTCGTTAGGGTTAATGTCATGTTTTGAGGTCAAGGGTTAGTGACCACTTAACAGCAAATAGACTATGTCTATCTACTTCCATGTTACTTTAATCATAATTAAACTTACATTGACCCATAACGTTTACGTCAAAAATAGATTCCGGAATTTTAATACAAATGTGGGTTAACTGAAACCTAAACACTTAATACTTTACTTAACTGAAACCTAAACACTTAATACTTTACTTAACGTCCATCATGAGGCGACCATCTAAGCCTTCGGGAGTAGCAAGGCATCGGTAATAAACTTTAGAAAGAACCCTTGTTCTACATAAATTTGCTCATAAATATCCATAGGCTGTAGTGACCAGTAACCAAGTATTGACTACTTCTTTGCTACTTCGATCTAAGCACAAAGATAAAAACAAACTTTAGTCATAGATAAAATTTACGAAAAAAATCATTCTTAATAATAAATCAAGCGACTAAATAGGAGAAAATCGCATTATCACAGAATCACTTATCAAATACTTTTCTAAACGATTCCGATTATAAAGTAGGCTGCATAAAAATGTTCAGGCTGACCATAGAGCGGGCATCAAGTCCCCGTCCATACACATGTCTCTCCAGCAGGTGTGCAACAGCTGATGCAAATAGGAATTAGATGTTACCTATTGCCTGTTTGTAGCGGGATTGAGTTGTGTTGGTAGTTTGCAAGTTGTTTAGAAATAGGAAATATTTAATGCTTCTGTTTTTTGTATTATATTTGTTATGCAAATGATAATTTTGTTACCAACAAAATTGTATCGTAATAATGATGTGTTGTAGATTAGTTATCTACGCAGTCGTGAATGGAATTAAATATGTATTTACACATAACGTTCTTTGCTTTTACAAACATACTTT
>DWLI01001028.1:0-17269 GCA_018249915.1 Cecropterus dorantes dorantes | reverse complement strand
ACTTCCCCGGTCGAACTACACTGGTTCTACCACCTTTGAACGAGTATGTTACACATAGTATAGGACGAGAGAGACCATTTATTATCAAGTGGACAGCATGCTTGTTTCTCACTTCAATCATATACAAGTGATAAGGTGATGATGTAGATACATCTATATGAATATACCTATGTATCGATCTATTTCAATTTACATTTTTTTGTAATGTCATACGGCAGCGTCACGTTATTATTTTTTATATTAAATCTTACTGTTATATCATAATACTCCTCAATAACCTATTCTAAAACATACATATGTTCCAATTTATTTATTAGTAGTGTTAATTACGATTTTCTTGTCTGAAAGATAAAAACCAATACTAAATATCGGTTTAAATTTTGTTGGAGAGAATTTGTAAATGTATACTTATATTATAAAGCAGTAGAGATTTTTTGGTTAGATTTGAACAATTGTGTGTTGAATAGTAAATTTATCGAGGAAGGCTTTAGGCTATACAACATCACGCTATATTTGTTTGTTTATGTAATAGCGGGTGAAATCGCTGAGCACAGCTAGTATTTTATAATCTTTGCCTATGAACAAACCTTTTGCAACGGACTATAAAATTTTATTGTTATTTTTGTTACCTTTCTAGCGATTAACAAAATGGATCATTAGACCTACATTCTTCCAAATAAACCGTTACATGTATACCAGTGTTATTTTTAAACTTATTTAGTTCAGAGTAGGTATAGTTTCAATTCTTAAATGACCTTTTTTCTTACCATGGTATATCGGTTCCTAAGTTAATATGACGCATATGACTATTAAAACATACTAGTTTTCGATAGATAAGTTTATTTTATTTGAATACTTTAAACCTGCATTTATTTAATCAATTATTATTCTCTCGGCCAAACCTTTTGTATCTATTAAAATATTCAAGATTAAATTATTTTTATTGCAAGTAACGAATAAATTATTTTTCGATGCACACGACTAGCTACACCTGATATGGTATGATGAAGGTAACATAACAACCGTAATAAAAATATTTACACAATCAAGTCATAAAGTTAAACACCATAACCAAATATATGTAGATAGGGTACGTAGATTTACAACTTGAGATATGCCAAAGCTTTTTCGCACGGAGTCAACGAACTGCAAGTTCTTGTGGTGATTTATTATATACACGCTCGACTAACGGAGATTTACATTTGGGAAAAAAGGAAATCATGGAGCCTTACCTTCATATTAAATGCCATAATTTCAAACAATGAAAGCAGAGACAAATAAATAGACTTAATAAGCAACTAGGAGCGTCTACATTTATGTCGTGTACAAAATGTAATTTTATAATATAACGTTACCAGAAGACGTAAATTATAGCAATAACGTTTATTAGAGTTTATGAGAACTTAAGTAACGTCATTTGTTTTATCATATTTCATATAAAGCTTACACTGATGGAAGATTTGACTCCATCCGACTGACATAGAAATTAAGTATTATATTTATTAGAATATTTTACGATTTTAACGTACACATGAAAAATAAGGAATTTAATAACTTAAAAATAGACAAATAGACACGAATTTCATAAAAATAGGAATTACTATATTGCCTACCTGCGTTTGTTATTATTTTTTGAATATAATTTTGTGATATCCAAAAATAACTAAAATACCAATTTGCTACCGTACCTACTTGTTTTTCGTTTTTCGTAACTATTTGAAATACCTTAGATTAGTAATCGTGATTATCCGGTCAACCTTTTTTTTAACGTGACAAAGTATTATAAAGACTATTATGTATTAATTTCATTCGACTGATATGAAAATTCTTTGTAGAGTGATATGAAAATTCACCCCGATGACGACAACGCAATTAGCTTGGAGGCAAGGTAAACCACGAGGGACGACATCGCTCTTATCAAAGGCTTAAACAAATAAAAATAATGACTCCCAATACATTGAAAAAGCATTAAATTAAATTTATACGGACATTTTTATTAACATTTTTAAATTGAATGACAGGAGTAGGTATATCGATTTAAAATTTTATTGCTCTGAGCTTTAAAGCTTCTAAAATTAATTTCGATTTTAGTTAAGGATTTAAATAGCTGTTAAACTATTAGTTATATGAATAGCAAATTATTACTGAGGTCAATGAGTGAATGAACCGAATTGATGAGTAGATATTTGCGTTTTATAGCGGATGAAATATTAATTGATTAATAGATGAGTTGCGTTGTACTAATTATATACCCGATTGAACATGTTACTCGTCTTCACAAAATTAATAATTATTTTATAGGTTGAATTGAAATCAGTTTGTCAATCAATTACCTTACAGTATTGAATAAGATCAAGCTTTGCCGTAAAGTAGATTATTAAGCTTTGATTACGTAGAAGACGAAATAGCTTGAGACTGATGTATACAATAATATGTATCCATAATTAATTAATTTCCAAAGTGTTGCGTATCTTGCCACACAAGTCTCTAGTTTATTCAAATCTACGGCAAGATACTGGAACTAGCTTTTATTGCCAATGTAAAAAAGGCGCTTAAAAAATTATAAAGAGAGAGAAACTCGCTGAGTTTCGGATCTCTTCAGTTGTGGCCGTGTTCCGGACCGGTGGTAGTGTAAATAAAAATATTGTAACTGACAATTTGGAAGTGCCCTCGTAGGCCTATTCAATATAAAGACTGTCTATAACAGATTTTTAAAAAATCTCTCGTTATGTCTTTTCTTAACTAAAGATTTATTAAATAAATAATTACTCACCGAATGATATTCTCAAATAATTACTTACGTGTAATTTGCAGTTTATATAAAGTTCCTTCCATCGTAAATTAACATTGACATCTGATGCATTTTAATGCTTTATTTGATCGTAAAAGGATTTCCTTGTAATACTTTATTACATAGGAAAGAGGTGAAGAGGTTTTTTTTAAATGCGTTATTATGAATATGACATTCAGTGTATATGACTGAGTCATTAAGTAGAGTGATTTTACGTCGAGTCTTCTGTATTTGTATATTTATCTTACACATTACTCACAACGGACCCTAATATTTTTGGCAAATCACGATTTGCGAGTTTTATTATCGTACAGTGCACTTCCATGTTAAAGTACCTCTTTTGAAGGAACAGGAATTATCGATATAAAAGCACGTATATATTGCAGAAAAACATATACCAACTGTGAGCCCATATCTTTTATGTAGATAGATTTAGCCAGAATTATATCTAGATTATATGAGGTATATTAGTTAACATTTATATAATTTCTTTTATAAACTGAAATGTTACCATTAGGTTCCTATAAAAAATTATTTGGAAGCAAGGTCACTTCTAAATTATAAACGTATCAGCTAACCGATGGTTTCATAATGCCCCTTATAAATTCGAAAGGCCCAAATCTTACGACCAGGCTCATACACTTATGTTCCTTTACATTTATAAGTAACTACCTATACTACTGAGGCAGGTATAATGGTGCGAACCTTCTAAAAAATCTGCAATAATTATAATTTCTGATTTTTATGCAGAATACATACCTACCTAAATGCAGAAATCGTGACTTGTCTGATTGTATCTAATTATCCGAAGTAATGAGTGGGTATCCCTTCCTTAAAACTATATTTCCGTAACGATAAGATGCTTTCATATTTTCAAAAACTAGCTTATAAACACGAATGGATCTGGTACGACAGAAACAGGTATCCATTGTGATACGACCGACTCATATTAGTAGGTACCTATGTATTTCTTTATAATCACGCTCTGCTAGCCACAACACGCAATATGGTAAAAATAGAGGTAACGGCGTATCCCACGCAGTAAAATCCCAAATAGAATCTTACTGATAGAATTGATAGCGCTATTATGATGTCCACAAAGCGATATAAATATAAAATCCTCTATGATCTATCTAAACACTGACATAATCTCCACTTCAGATCACTAATGGTTATTGTATACTGATTTTATTAAATAATTTATATTCTAATTCTAGCTCAGTAGAATTATACTGGAAAAATACTGGCCATAGTTTTCTGTGATAGACTTACAATTAATGCACATTAAATAGTAACCGAATTCAATTTTAATATGTACGTTAAGTATAAATTTAGTAGGTACAAACATGCAAAAATGTTAAATATTACATTATAACATAGTATGAAGTACTGCGCAAGTTACCAAGACATAAGACTTTTACTTCTGTGTTTAAATATTAAAGAAGATGGATTCATCCTACAACAGATCAGTTAATTGTTATTAATGAGTAATTTGACAAGTTCAACGAACTCTTGGCATTTGAATTTGGTAAAAGCTGAATAAACTGTGAATTTAAGCTAAACTAAGCGATAGCTGAGGGAAAAATGTTTTATTTTAAGGGAAGCGAAAACTCTTATCGCTATTGGTGGATTTGGCACATAATTTAGCTTCTTCACACACCAATGGTGAAAAGGACCCTTTAAGGCATTAAGTATTAGAAAAAGAAATCAGAAACAGCGTTTCAATATGAACTTATATTTGTTTAACTCACTGATGTACTAAACTGAACTTCATATGACTATTCTTTAAAATTCGAGAAAAACAACGAATCTGCATGTTTTTTTTATTATCTATAAAAAAATATTCATATGAAGCGTCAATGCCACTAACACAAAGATAAAGAGGTTATTTGTGTAAGAAATGCAGTTAAAATTTTATTGACAATCGAACATGCTGTCTATTTGATATATGTAGCAAACACTGCTCATGGACATGTATTAACATGTATCATCC
This sequence comes from Cecropterus dorantes dorantes, assembly GCA_018249915.1. Taxonomy (NCBI): domain Eukaryota; kingdom Metazoa; phylum Arthropoda; class Insecta; order Lepidoptera; family Hesperiidae; genus Cecropterus; species Cecropterus dorantes. Next base: position 12,485 of record DWLI01001028.1, on the reverse strand, counting down.
TAATACATGAATACATTGCGAATCCTAATGACTAAGTTGGAATGCCTCGTATAAGTTTCACCTTATACGATATCTCTATACGCCTTACCAAGACCTTGAAACCAACATTGCCTAGGCAGAAATAGGTGTGTCAACGACTTCCTACCACCTGTGATTGTTTTTTCCGTTATAATATTAAGTTCCAAAAATAAATAAAAAGAAGAACAAAAGCGAAATAGTACCTATAAGGAACTTGTTTCACGGCGATCAAGTAGCAAACGAGCAAATAACAATAAAATGTCAAATTAAGTCAAAGGCCTCAAGAAGGATGTTGTACTCAGCAACTAAAGGTTAATATTGTAACTATCCTAGACCGTGAGTCGAAAGGATACCCGAGGGATAGACTCTATTAATTAAATAAAATAAAAATGGAACATTTTCCTATAGCACTTATGTACCTATTGTCAATAACATTCCTTATTTATAAATATTAGTTCACATTCCTTTATTATTCTCTATCCGGGGATGTCATAAAGAGACTAAGGGACAAATTCCAGGAAATGACAGCAGTGTCTTCCTGTATAAAATCAACCCTTTTGCAGTCAACAAATCGCATGCCAGAGGCAATCTTTTGGTAAATTAGCAAATTGTTAAAAATATTAAAACAAAAAACCCGACTGTTTAAAAATATCCTTTTGTTTATAATGATAACTTATCAGTTAACGCTTTATATGAGTTTTCGTCAAAATAGTCAAGTATTATAATTTTAAAATGGTTTATTTACTAGCTTTTATTTGATACCCATATTGTTGTAATATTAATATATCGCCCCTTTCACCCCTTTTACCATATTTACAAGCGCTATTTTTTAAAGATATATAGCCTATGCCACTCTCCAAACTGAGACGATTCTAATGATATGTCATACGTCACAATCCGTCAAGCCGTTTGGGTTGTAGCGCGTGCCAAAGAAATGGACATACATACAAACGTACACAAACATACACTTAAAAAACGTTACCCTCCTTCTGACATAGTTGGGTAAAAACCCCATCAGAGAGGGGCCTTTGTCCAACAGTGAACTTCAAAAGGTTGATGTATGGATTGAGGTACATACAATTGGTTATTTTAAGATCACAAAGAACCTGTCTTCTTAATGAGGATACATCAATTTAAATTTAGGCGTGCTAGTAATTTTTATACTATCTATTAATTATAATGATAATATTTTTTTAAGTTTTAAAGATTACTTAACTATAACGGCACTTTTAATTTGTTCAAAATGTATTGATTTTTTACTAAAGCACGAAAAATCTTTGGCTGCTACATTACTCAATTGATAAATATTAATTTATTTAAAGTTTATTATTATGTTCGTAACTAAAAATTTAGAAAACGTGTACCCTTTCTTACATTACTTTATAATATTTTATGGTAAGATATATTTGTAAAATAGACTTTTTTATAGATGAAATGTTACAGATAAACATAGCTTTCGCTTTAAAAAAATCAAACAAAAATACTATTTAGATAGCCTGCCTACCTTTCCGATTGGATTTGTGTCGTAAAAAACCATATCAATGCCGTCAAGGTAAAGGGTAAGCCCAAAAAAATGCAATATTGCTTCAACAGTCAATTAAGGTTCATGCTTATTAGTGAATCACAACACCAAGCACATATTCCACTGACACATGATTAAGGTCGTAGCACACGTTATACTCCGGGTAATTCCAGCGACCAGTCGCTTCTTTTACTGGTGCTGGTTCGTACACGATATGACTAACTTCTCGAAGATAGTGTCTGAGATTAAATAACAATCATTAATTTATCTATAATGTTTAGGAAACACTCTGGAAGATCATTCTTTCTTAGCTCCAACTCTACAAAATGAGCTTACGAGATAAAACTTTAAAATATTTATGATTATGGTGGCCACAAAGCTCTTGGACTTCCATCTCGACAAAACTGTCCCTTCTGAAAACACAATAATTATGGTATATCTACTCAACTATAAAATAACTGTCATCGTGGTGTACATTATGTCGCTGATAAATAAAAGTTTTCCCAGAAAACATATATCTAAATTTTATCGGAATTTTATATTTCTGCTTGCGTCATCAATACAGCGTTTTTCATAAAAAAATGTCTACTTGTAAAATTACCACCATATACTTATTTTTACCCCAATAATCAACGCACCTTTGACACCCTGTAAACTCACTTGTTTTATTTTTTATAAAAAATCTTTTTCTCATGTAGGATAGAACGCCGCAACTAGCTACTAATGAACAGCCCTATCCTCCACGACACATTTCTCCCTTTCGTGACACTCGCTAAATGTACTCACTCGATCGGATGTGACCGACATACCACAACTATGCACGGGTTTCCTCTCAGAGCGAGTGTAGTTTCCATAGTCCGACACGCTGACCAAGTGCGGATTTGCCTCCACGCGCCTTTGACGACCTTTATGTTTTTTTTTCTAAAGAACTTTTGTCTCCTGAAGTTCTGGTCGCCTCAACTGGCTACTAATTAACTGTCCTATCCTCCACGCCACATTTCTCCCTTTCGTAACAGCCGCTTAATGTACTCACTCGATCGACATCGACAAATCACAGGTTTGCTCTCAGAGCGAGTGTAGTTTCTTTAGTCCAACACGCTGGACAAGTGCGGATTTGCCTTCACGAACCTTTGATAACCTTTAAAATCTCCTGTGGGATTGATCGTCGGAACTAATTACTAACGAATTGTCCTATCTTGACGACACAGTTCTCCCTTTCGTGACTCTCCGTAACCCACAAAGGCACGGGTATGCTTTAAGAGGGAGTAGAGTTTAGGCCATAGTCCACTACGCTCGCCAAATGCGGATTTGCCTTCACGCACCTTTGAGGACCATTAAACTCTTAACCTTTAGTCTTTTTTAGAGTACTGTTTGTGTCCTGTAGGTTTCCATATGATGTTTTCCTTAACCATTGTAGCAGATGATGTATATGAGATAACGCACATTACTTCGAAAATTTTGAATTGAAAGGCTCAGTAAAATCAAATATTTTCATCCCTATGAAATGACATTGATCTGAAAATGACATAAAGTTGAACAATCTTCCAACTCGTCCTCGTGTAAATCGAATCGAAACGAATAAGGGGTCTATCTATCGCTCTAAAACTAGTAAAGAAAGACCAAACGATTTAAATACCTCGATTTCATAATCTCTTTCAGTATCACCGCAGTGAACTTGCTAACCGCTTTACGTAGACAAAACAATATTTTGGCACGAGTATACGAGACGGGCGACAAATACAATCATTTACCGCTGTATTAACAAAAGAGATACCATTTTAAATAGTAAATACCTATATAATTTAGACCTACTTATCTATAAATGGAGGAATTTACGTAATATTAGTAAACCTATGAGGTAAACTGTAAACTAAAACGTTAGGAATGGGGTTCCGTATCCGTATCCAAAAACCCCATAAAATATTTTATTCTGTTTATACAGAAATACAGAACATCTGAGAAAATTGCAACGGTCAACCTAGCACGGTTCATAAGATATAGCCTGGTAATAGACAGAAGAACAGCTGAATCCTAGTAATAAGGTCCCGAATTTACCATCTAGGTACGGAACCTTAACAAAAGTATTCGATATACGAGTATAGACGGTCATACCTAATTAGTTCTGAAGTGACACGCTTATATTTCACAAATTAATTGACGAAACTCACTCCGAATCGAATTCGCCATACGGTAGGCGTGCTATGATGACGACTCATATAATCTAAAATGAGGAACGACATGAAGCAACTTAACGATATTCCTGTCTTACTTATGATACTGTCATCCGTCAACCCATTATTGTGCCAGTGCTGGCACGGGTCTTCTCTCAGATTGAGAGAGTTTCAGGCCATAGTCCACCGCGCTGGCCAAGTGCGAATAGGTATTCACACACCTTTAAGAACTTTTTTTAAAGAACTCTCGGATGTGTAGGTTTCCTCACAATGTTTTCCGTCACTTATGATACTGTACTTATGTTTTTTTTGTATTTATATTATTGAGTACTTAATGTAAGTTTATAAGAATTATTAGGGAAGAATACGAGGTTTTTTTCTTTTGAACTCTTTGTATTTAATATTTTCAATGATATTAAAAAGTTGATATTCAACTTATTTGGATGAATTACGATTTTAGTCGATTAATAATTCAAAAATAGGTTACGTTAATTACACTGCGCATTAAAATGTGTAAAGAAAGTTAATTTCAGGCGAAAGATATGAACAAAAACATTACCCTCCTTCTGACGCAGTCGGCTAAAAATACAAGCAATCTAATTGTATTTTGCACAAACGGGACAAATAACAGTTCCCTAAAACATAATGTATGTTTTTTTCATATTCCCATATTTAATTTATATAGGAATAGAGCAAACCAAAGTCTTATAAGAATATGTTATTATTTAATTGTAATAATCTAATTCAAATAATCGGAAGTCAAGTGAATTTATTTGAAACAAGTTAAACATTTATCAAACTAGTTCAATAAATGCGATTTATTTTTTGGCCCCATTCATAGCGAGAATATATTATAGTCCGTATACCGCTATACAAAGGCAGTCGTAAGAATCGAGCGGCAAATCAAGAGGGATATCTCGGTCTATTAATTATAAGGTTGTTAGCGCTGGTGACAGTAATAGTGCAGCATCTAGCTGCATCCCGCTCTCGCCCACAACTTATCAATGAAATTCCTGCATTAACGCCACTCCTCCGGTGCCCCACGTTCCTTCTTCTGACGTAACAAAATGGCGATTAGCGCGGCCACGTCCTCAGATATCATTTTAATCAGACTCATTTTTATAGAGACATGCGTTTATATACGATTTCTGTATTTTTTATTCAAAAATACTACATCTTTTGACGATATTATTCATCTTCACGTAACGGCGCAGATGCATATTTTACAATAATTTTGTCTAATTATGCGTTTACAAACATTATTTCTATAAAAGATTATTATGTGGCTTTAAAAAGAACAATACTTTTATTGAGAACGTAATTAATTCGTTTTAAAAATAATCTGAAAAATAAATTTATATACAAGTAGCGCCATCTACAAAAAAAAACGCAAACTATAACGTTTGCTTGGTTACTAACTAACCAATCTTTATAGTAAAGTACATAACCAACACTAGATGGCAGGACATACACAGCATTTACGCAATATAATATTTATACACCTTACTCAATAGATGGCGCTATCAATGAAGCCCAATCCTCACTAGATGGCAGCACCTTGCGAGACTTGTGTAAGCTTATCAGCTTTCTCGATAGATAGCGCTGATACCAAAATACATTTGGTTTACAATCAACCAGATTTTGTTGTACAAACAAATATTCTCGGTTTTTATCATCGTACGTGCAACGATAACATCCATTTGCCTCTTCATAAGGATAAATCTTTAAGCTAAACTGCGTGTTTACTGTGGCTGATACAAATATTTATTATCCTTGAACAAAGCAGGAGCTTAAACAAACTGGTATTATGTATATATCATTTCAACTTAATAGTAATTAATTTTTCACTAAAATGTAAATTTTAATTAAAAGTAATAAAAATGTGTATATATGGAAAAGTTTTAGAAATTACCTATACACACATTCTGCTTATGATGTCAGTACAAAATTATTTGAGTACGCCTAAACCTTTATAATAGACCTTGCACCAGTATTTTAATTCAGGATAATAGCGTCAGCGTTGTCATAGACAATCACCGTGGATTTGTTGATCACAATCTCAGCTTTATCTCGAATACTTATTCGATCTTTCTTTTACGACACAGAAGTTTTACGCTTTCGGAAAATGACTTCGTCCTGACGACGGTGGAAGTGGCAGGTAAACAACTAATTCATACTGGATCGGTTATCGCCTTAGGCGAACAAACGATTTCGCTTGACAAGCTATTGTAAGCCTTCAATTTCGTCAAACAACTACCAAATAAAAGGAAACCTTATTGAAAAGCTAAAAGGTTATTATATAGCTAAAAGGATTAAGTTAATGCTATTCATCCCAAAGATTACCACCACTTCACCACCATCAAGATTACATCGCCACGCCATCAAGTGTGATTGTAGTCAAGCATTTATGCTTATAAATGAAAAAAGGTACTGACAGGACTGTTTTGTCTTTGCTGTTTTAATAAATGTATATAAGACAAAATGTTTAGGCATAAAAAATAAAAGACTAACCTTGCACTTTGAAAGGACGCTTTCGACGAGGACGCAGCTGCACCGAAGGACACGCCAACAGCGAGCCCCTCCGGTATATTGTGGACGGTGATGGCGACCACCAGCAACATTATCCTCTTCCATTGCGACTGGCGCGCCTCGAGCGCTCTCGCCGCGCTGTCCCGGCGGTCACCCTCGCCGCCTTCTGTTGTCTTCTGAAATATATACATTTTATGTTAAACTTCAATAAATTCATCCATTACCTTTTAGCCGTCCTCACAAAGAAAACCGATTATCTATCTATTCGTAATTTTATGTATGTTTAGCGATAATTTCGCGCTGCAACTGTTGACATAACTCAAACCGCATTGTATGTAGCTAGTTTCACAAGGGCTTTTCTTCAATTTCTATGGAACGGGGCCCGTTTCATAGAAATTGAAGAATTCTCTGCAGTTTTCGAAAAAAATTTAGCATAGAAGTGGTTGTAATTTTTGTTAAAAAATATACACCAATTTTTAATGAATACATAAGGTGTTTACCTTATGTAGGTATTCATTTCTTCTACTCAATACAATGTTAGTTAGATATTATTTAAATACTATTTAATGGTGTTTTATTTATAAGATAGCTCTTATTTAAAAAAAATATCTAGATCACATCACGAGAAAAATTGTATTACACAAATGTTGTAATTAAAATAATTTTTGTTTGTTCTTCAATCTATTACTGTGCCTCGCGGTTTCACTCGCTACTACATAAAAAAAGAAACATAGCGAGATACTATATATACACTATAGCCTTCCTCGCTGAATTTACTATCAAACACATTTTTTTTTTAATTTTAACCAGTAGTTCCTGAGCTTGGCCCGTTCAACCAAACAAATTCTACTGCTTTATAATATTAGTATAGATATATTCGTCAAGTCATAGCACTGTAAGTGTGGTTATAATATTAAATTTTGAAATAAATATAGGTATTCATTAAATTGATTATATTAAGAAAATGTATGAATGTTAATTAAAAAAAAATAAACTTAATTCTATGTATTTTAACTTATTAACATAATGTTATTTATTTTGTTTGTTTTAGATCTCAAGTAATAATCCACTTTAATTGTATTAATAATATTTTACACACTAATTTCATCAGAGCATCTATAGTATGAATGCCGTGTTCATCTGTAATTGTACGTACACAACTTTTAATTTTATAATATAGAAGTAGCAAACGAGCATGAAGTCCATCAGATAGTAAGGTGGCACTGTCGCCAATGTATCATCTGTAATAAAATCCAAAGATGAGCCATAGATGCGTTGCTACCCCTGAAGACTAAGTTGATATGGCTTGGATAAGTGCATCTGAAAGATGAGGCCTTCAGGCCAAAACATCATCGTCAATCCATTAATGTCCCACTGCTGGGCACGGGTCTACTCTCAGAATGAAAGAATTTTAGGCGATAGTTCACCGCGCTGGCCAAGTGCGAATTAATGGACTTCACACACTTTTGAGAACTCTTATTTTTAGAGAACTCTCAGGTGTGCACGTTACCTCACGATGTTTTCCTTTACCGTAAAGCAGTGATAATTAATTTCTAATTCGAACATAATTGTAGAAAAATCAGTGGTGCGTGGGATTCGAACCGCGGACTTTCAGAATCGAACCACAAAGAATTTCACCACCTTTAAGTTCACCTCTTTATGCCATTAATTCTTTATAGTATGCCATTTAATTCTTCATAGTGTAACGTCGATACAATGAGTCCTACTACGTCAGTGGAGAAAATTTAATAAGTTATTGGATACGGTAGACGTCAAGCGGCGTCTTAGAACGCAGATATAGTAAATATTTAACTTCATTTGAATCGCTAAACTTTGATTAAGAGTTGTAACGCGTGTGTAAGTTATGATATAATAGTTTTTTTTATTTATTACTAGCTGAAGTACTCGTGCTTCTGCATAGATTACGAGATAAATTAAATATGTATCTCGTATATGCCATCAAAATTTAGCTATTTTAGCATTCTCTTTTAATTTAATTATTAAAATATGAAAGTCTGAAACTAAAGGGTATGGTGACGTCAGTTAATAGTCGCCATCTTTAATTAGTGACACATCATGTCATTTTTATATATTAGTATAGATATAGATAATTTGAACACCTGAGAGCACAATGACGTATTAGGACAATGAGATCCGCATGAGCAAACGATTCAAATTACACATACTCAGTCTGCTACGAATACTTTATAGCAAACAAAACATTATGAATATGATTACAAGGTGGTAGAACGGGTATAGGTCGACCGGAGAAATACCACCACCAGACGCATTCTAGCGTGAAGGAGTTTTTGAGTATCGAGGGAAAGATGTGACTGCCGGCTCACTTTCATACTATCTTTCTTTTTTTTATTTCAAGGAAAAAAAGGGCTTTATCGCTGACGCAATTATGGCGCCCTGGTTATCATACTATCTTAGTCCTCGGGTTATTTCTTATCAGATTGAAGTAGCAAACGAGCGTGCAGTCCAGCTGATGGTAAGTGGTTACCGCCGCCCATGGACATCTGTAAGCACCTTCATATAGAACAAAGGTTCTATCTGAAGTCAATCACAGGTGCGTTGCTATTCCTGATCACTAAGATGATCGCCTTATATGAACGTAAGCCGGTACACCCTTCCACCGAAACGCAAGAAGTGCTTCACGGTAGTAATATTCCTCATGTATAGCAGCATCTGTGTTTTCAAATAAAATTCTTGTTCGTTAAAAATTGCACTGACTTCTTTCCTTCAGATGGAATTTACGCTCGTTTGAAACTTCAATTTTATAAAAAATATTAATGTCGGACAGACTAATACAAGGCAATAAAAAAGGCTTGTAAACTACTCATCATGACATTTTTATTTACACCGGGCACGGGCTTCAGGCTTAGGTCTTAGTCATCTACACTGTTTAAGTAAGAGCTTAGTTCATGCATGAAGCTCTCATGCACGAAGATATCCTAAACATATTTTCCGGCACACGTTAAGTAAATAGTACGTAAATGAATTTAATTGATCACGTAAAAAAGGTTAAATAAATATCGAAAGGGTGTTAAGTCTCAAAATTCTCACTTGGCAAGCGCGACTCTCGCTTTAAGAGATGATACCACATCCCAGCAGTGGGACAATGGATGGATGACGATGTATTTATTTAAATTTGTCAAAATGTACGACTCCGAGGCCGTTGAATTAACATTGAATTACGTTGTACGTACGTACGTACGTACGTACGTACGAATAAAATAACGTTGAATTAGCGAATTGTTAAAAATCACATTTTATTTTTCACTGAGAAAATGCATTATATGTAAAATTTTCATTTATCTCAAATTCGATTTAGAAGTTCGAAACAAATTTAAATTGATTCACAAACATTTTCCGGGCGGGTGGCTGTAATCATATAATTATGTATCATATATTACTCGTCAGAACATTCTATAAATGCCATAACCTTGTTACAACTTCTTGCAAAACCAGAGAATAAAAAGACAAGCGTTCGTATAATAAATACCTGAATCAACAACAATGACGAGTTCACTTTATTGTTTTGTTATTTCCTTACCTGCACATGAAATAAAAACGCTTCATGGATATTTTATTCGATCTGGCACACTCTTACTTAACTATATTGATATTCGATTCATGCGCACTTTTGTGTAACTTTTGCAATACGTTAGCAATACCCAAATGATGTAGCCAAACCCGGAGGCAGCATTCTTTAATGTTTGAACGGTTTTCCAAAATATCATGTGAGGTAATCTTAGGGCTCGGGAGCGGTATCGTATTTGTAATCGACTTTCGCTAGAAACTAGTGACCGACCGAAGCTTCGGTTTGGGCTAATTTCGACCAAAAAATGGCACAACGCACTTTGGCTTCAGCCAAAATGTGCCGAAGTTATTGCCGAAGGTTTTTAGCAACAGCCAAAATTAAAGTAACTATCACGAATGTACGATTCCGCGATTAAGATGTTGAAGCAGAATCCTAAATGCACACTTCTTTGTGGCCTTAGATCGTCAGTTATGTTTGATATACATATTAGTTCAAATGTTATCATCTATGAAAACTATCAAAATAAATGTTATCAGTTCTAGAAGTCATTTAAATACAATAAACATAAATATTTACATAGAAAAGTTTTATTTAATGGTAAAAATTTACAGTTTTAGCCAATTTGGAACTAAATTTCTTTAGATTTTCGAACCTTCTGCTTCGGCAGAAGGTTGTGACGCAAGCCGGAGAAAAGGCTTCATCCAAAAATCGACCTTCGGTCGGACACTAGTAGAAACCCTGTTTTATGCAACGGTATAGGTACTACAAAAATCTTATAAAAAAAACCTAAATTTTAATTCAAAATACAAATAGAATATGGAGAATTTTAAAGTCAGTAGTTTTATATGATAGAATTTCGAAGTCACAGATACTATTAAAATAACTTAAAAATATACCGATTTCTTTTTTTAATTATTCTCGGTCCTCGCGGAACGGACAGGCGAAACTTTTCTTATTATTATATATTATATGTAAGGATAGATGTAGCCACACCAGATCGAGGTCTTGCAGCAGTGTGGCACAATAGCAAACATAACATTGCAGCATGAGGTCATGGTCGGCAACATTATTGAGCTATGGTACTCAGCGAGATTTCCAGCAAGAGACAATTTTTATATTCCGTTCACGAGCCCAATATAACATTTCAAGAATACGGCTAGATTCCAGCCTTATCTTATATACAAATAAATTCATTGTCTGTGTTTATGCATGTCAGTTTCTGTCTCATAACATAAATGATTTCTAACACTTCGAAGACATATAAAACATCAAAAAGCATTCTTAACTTGGTCATTCTCTCAATCGAGTTGCATCATTGCACTGCAATTTGACACGGTACTGCAACTCAAATCGTCCCGACTGTGAGTTTGTGTAATTCGCTTTCCATCTTGCATATCGCGAAAGAAACGTGCCAAATTCTGATATTCCTGCTAAATAACTCGTGAACAAGAAGAACACAAGTTCGTGCACGTTCATAGGTTATTCTTAACACAGTTATATCTATCTGTTCAGATTGCGGATTGTGGATTGACTATCCAGGTGGATGCTTTACTCGTGCAATACTCGTGGTATTGCTCAAGTGTCTAGAAAACACATCTACCAATACGCAATTGGCCAGCGCGGTGAACTATGGCCTAAAACTCTCTCATTATGAGAGAAGACCCGTGCCCAGCAGTGGGACGATAATGATGATGAATCTTCCTTAAACTGCTGGTCTTTTGGCTTATAACAACCACTCACCTTCCTTAAACTGCTTGAACATGACGTCCAGGGTGACGTCCTCGAAGACGAAGTTGCAAGGGTTCTGGTAGTACTGGCAGAGGGTGCGCAGCGGCGTGTTGTCGTCCGGGTCCACGAAGGCCAGGTCCTTGATGAACAGCACCGTTATGATGTTGCCGCGGCTGCCTTCGTATACTGGGATGCGGGAGTACCCTGAAGACGACAGACGATTGGGTTACATATCTTTAAACAGCCTTTTTTGCATGACTTTTGAATCAAAATTCGCATTCAAATTCTTTAAAAAAAACAAGCTTTCTCGCACTAGGATTTTTACCTGTGTCGCGGGTGCGAGGACTAGGACGAGAGCAGGGCGTGAGGCGGGACCGGGGAGGAAAACCGCATTCCTTCCAGTCGTCTAGTTAGCTTGGTCGAGCAGTACGTTGCGCATTTGTGATATTTTGGAATGGTAGAGAATAATCTTGCACAAATTGTTTTAATTATCAGTATAAAAGTAAACGCACGCTTTCTATACTCATAGCCCCGCACTAGGATTTGCTCGAACCCGGAACCCACTACGCGTCAGACCGTTATGGTGAACGCTCCGCCACACGGGTCGTTAAAGTCTATCTTCAGCTGGTTTAAAATGAATACTATTTTTATAAAAGCTGGCTGGGATTAGGCCTATACTTTTTTGTCATAAAACCAATGAGTACTATTGTTGTAATCATATTTTATACTACTTTTGTCAACGTTTTTTTTTTAATTTTATGCTTTTATTTGGTAATCCTTATTTAAAGTTATCAATCAGTATTTTTTCTAATAAGTTATTCTAATAATCAAACTAGAAATTCTAGTATATTTTTTTATTTTTTTACACTCATCTATTAAATAAGAAATTATCTATTAAATAAATCCATCTATGACATCTACATATAAAATTTCTACACAAACCAATACAGTACAAGAAACGGTCAAACTC
>DWLI01001027.1:0-17280 GCA_018249915.1 Cecropterus dorantes dorantes | reverse complement strand
ATGCGGGACTTAGGATACCAAAAATTTCACAGACAATATACAATGACCCTTAAACAGGCAAAAGAGTGATATCTTAGTTTCTCTTTTAATCTATTTAAATATTTTTTTAATTATTTTTTGTTTCACCTCGTAGGGTGATGATATCTGTTTCTTATTATTCTTCGCAATTTCTGTAAAATAAAACAAAGATTTCAATTAAGTCTTACCCGAGAATCTTTGCCAATTCTCCATACATCAATCTTCTGATATCTGTTTCCTATTAGTTTCCGTATTTTTTTTAAAATAAAACAAAGACTTCAATTAAGTTCTACCCGAGAATCTTTGCCAATCCTACATACATCGATCTCCTGTTAACGCTTGGAAATAAAAGTTTATTTGGGCTCCTATAAAAATAAACCCCAATTGTTCAACGATAACTCTTAAATAAAGGCTTAAACTCTTATAAAGGTGTTATTAGCCATAAAATTGGTAAGAGTACAATAAATAACACGGCAATTCCCTACACCGTAATGTTTTATTCAGGGACGTGCTAACGATCTCGATGAAACTCAATGTCACTTAGGTCTCGTTTCTTTATGAATTCCAAGCGAAAGGTACAGTTCATCTGATGGGAAAAAGTTATCGTCAACTCATTACTGTCCCAACGCTGGGCGCGGATCTTTACTAAGTAACAGGAGTTTAAATCATATTCTATTGCATAGGCCAAGTGCGGATTTGTTGTCTTCGCTAATCTGAGAACATATCTCTAGCGTGAAATAATTCTTGCGTTTCGAATACACGTAATATTGAAGTAGCAAAGGAGCAAATAGTCTACACAATGGTCTAGAATGGTCAATTCCGTCTATGGACAACATGTAAGAAATTTTATGTAGAACAGGGTCTGAAGTCACTTATAGATGCGCTGCTACTCCTTAGGACTAAGACAGTTGTTTCTTACGTAAGTGAGTCGACAACTATACCTTTACACCAAAACGTAAAAACTGACTCACGCTAGAAATAAGAAATAAATTTCGTTGGTATTTTGCAAAAGTCGTAGTACCTAATTTAAGTGACGATCGCATACTATAAAGTGATTAAAATTTAATCATCGAAATGAATCTCGTTTAACGTGAAACTCCATTCAAAAGATCCGCATTGCTGTAAGCCAAAAATGATATTCCGTATTTAGTCAATCATATCTTCGGCAATGTATTAATTTAAAAGCGCAAGCATTGTTTTCGCGTATTCACTTCGGCAATTAATTTGATTGCTTTATTCCAGAAAATGTGATGAAGTATTGCTTTATGACTATTGCTTTAAACCGAACACAATACGAATAATCCATTCGTGTCAGTGCACAAAAGCAATATCGCCAATGGAAACTAGCATTCGTTAAGCAGCTTTTGTAAGAGCATTGAAAATATTGGATAAATTTTGCATACGCCGCCGGCCGCGTAAATTGTTGCAATATTTTTTTACGTAACACGTGTAGCAAATTGTACTGATACTCTCTAAAACAAAGTTTATCTAACCGCTTCAACATTATCGTGTTTTGTCTTTATATCTTTGTTTATAATTGATGCAAGAAGAAAAATAAATGATCGTTTATGCTATATATTTTTTTTATCGATCGTAATAAATAATATATATTTTAAGCAACGACAGAATATTGGAAAGAAACAATTAAATGGAGTAGAATGGAAATGTTATTTAACCTTTATAAACTCATTTTATACTAATTAATGAATGACTTAAAAGTCGTACATTTAATGGTGCTGTTAAAACCGGATATATAAAGTTAAAATTCTAAAATATAATATACAGTACAATGTCAAATGATATGCATAAATATTATACGTACACAATTAAAATTCATGAACATTAAAAAAACAACTTCACGTTAAACGAATACAAATATAAAAACCGACTTATATTTTTGCAAAGCGCTACAAATGGCGCATATTACAATATGTTGCACATATTGTATGACACCGTTCATTCTCTTGCCACCCGCCTGTTTAATAACTCGAGAAACTCTGCTACAACTATTTACACCATTCCGCTACAAAACCGCAAGTAATATTCCGCATGGCATCAATATTAATATCTATTCACGGGTATTTTGACTATATACAGAACCGTTAATATTCTGAAAAAAAAGTTACAATTCCTGGGCATAGTAGCTTTATTAAGAGACTAATAGCGGGGAGAGGAGGGGTGGGGAGGAAAATGAAAAAAATAGAGAGTAGCCTCTTTTTTTGTTCTCAAACTTTAAAATTTTGTAAGTAATAAAGGTCCTGCTATTTGAAAAAAAAATGTCTATCCTAAAATGGGGGATGGTGTCCCTAAAACCCCGTTTATATCCCCCCACTGTACACTTATATATACTATACGTAAATAATACTACTTTGAAAGCACTACCATCAAAGCCATTAGAGAGACGTTGTAATAAGCTTGGGCGGGATACATGCCATTGGGTCACTACTGACTGACTATTATTACTACTAGTTATTCATTACTTACAACCAAAATTAATTACATAAAGTCTTCTCCAAATGACATAACTCACTGCGGATCATTTTTCTAAAAACTATAATTAAAATAAAAAAGTGTAGGTAAAATTTACTTATTTTAGGGAGAAAACTGAAAATCTTTGTAGATTTTCAGTTTTCTCCCTAAAATAAGTAAATTTGTTTTATATGTTAAAAGTTACTTTAAACGAATGTAAATATTATTTCAACATTTCAAGAATAATATAGCGAATATCAAAGAGTTTATTTTCATGCAATTTTTTTGCTATTTTAAAATTGTAAGCGTCCTCTCAGGGCTTTGGCTCGAAATTGCAATAGAAATTCGATTGTGTTTATAATATCTAAATATTTTCTATTTTATTTCTATACGTAGGTATTTTGTTTATAGATTCCACTGTATGTTATGCCATACAAAGTTGACGTACTTAAAAAATCAATATTCCAACTCATTGACGATAAACGTTAGCTAACAGGGAACTCACCGCTTCCGAACTTTAAACTAGCTCTAGACCACTTAGTTCCAGTACGTTACATAGAGTAATTATTTGTACAAAATGCAAAACTGCCTAACTAGAACCAGGAGTCCGTGAGAGCCCACGAGTGGCCAATAAATAACAAATCAGTCACAGCACAATGGGAACATTCCTCAGCGCCAAGAAGCTAAAGTTGGCCGCAGTTCAAGCAAAGTTCGCGCTCGACCCCGAACGTGATTATGTAAGTAGTTGTGTTAGAAGCTACGTGAAATTATAACTTATGTTATTAATATACAAGAAAAATAGTATCGTGATCACTTTGGATACTAAAACATGTCATATGTCACAGCACAACGGGAACGAGGTGGCAGAACCAGTGTAGTTCGACCGGGGAGGTACCACCGCCACACCTACTTCTAGCGTGAAGCAGTCCTTTCGTTGGAAAGGTGTGGCCGCTTATATATATATTAGGCGACCATCGCAGTCCTCGGGGGTTTTAACGCATGTGTGATCGACTTCAGATAGAACCACTGTTCTGTATGAAGATGCTTACAAATGTCCATGAGCGGCAATAACCACTCACCATCAGCTGAGCACCTGATAAAAAATAAAGTAAAAGCAATTTATGATTTTCCTTCCTTCGACTTTCGAGCTTCGGCCAAAAAAAATGCCCTCGGCAAAACCTTTGGCTTCGGCATCGGCCGAAGGTTGTGACGACAGCCGAATAATCGGCTTCGACTTCGGCCGTAAACGGACCTTCGGTCGGACTCTATTAAAACAATAAAATTAAGAACCGGACTGCTTAATACGTCTTTTTGTTCATAATGATATATTTGATTTGCAGCGTTATATGAGTTTTGTCGAAATAAGCAAGTAAAAGTATTATAATATATTTAAGGACTATATATTTAGGTACTAGCTTTCATTTCATATAGATATTATCATAATAATAAAAAACTAGTCCCCCCTTTTCTCCTCTTTGCAGGCGCCATTTTTTTTAATTATATACTCGTACCTAGTCTATGGCACTTTCCGAACTGAGACAATGCTAATGATATGTCATACGTCACAATCCATCAAGTTTGGGTTGTAGCGCTTGTCAAAGAAATGGACATACATACATAAGCTCGAAAAACATTACCCTCTTTCTGACGCAGTCGGGAAATGTATAAAACACTAGGCTATTTAACGTCTCAAATGGACGGTTTATATCTCCCTACTATCCTATATACTATAGATACTATACTATACTATACTATAGTGATAAAACGCAGATCTGATGTAACGGTTTTCATATCTTAGTTATAGTTTAGAATAAAACGTTATGAAAGGTTAGACTTTTAATTAGTCATAAATATATATACGATACAATGTATGTATTACGAATAGCTTACCTTTATATAAGGCAACCATCTTAGTTATCATGACAAGCAACTCATCTGAGCTCGACTTCATGAAGAACCCGTGTTCTCTATGAATTTGCAGATATAGAAAAAGAAAGCAAATACAACGAATCTAATAGAAAACAATATACAGTACACCTACCAATTATACAGGAATAGTTAATTTAGCACAGAATTCGCACTCAGTTTAGTATCGGTGAAATTTTATATTTCGTGAGGCTTTACTTTATGTCTAATTCAATAGGCACAGTTATGTCTTATTCTAGAATAAGGTGTGAAACATTAATTGAAAAATATGTTCGGAGGTAGAATTTCCGGCGCGGGTCCGCCGCTCATAAACCTCGCGGCGTGTTTGCCATCCCGCGATAACGGCGGGTCCTGCGTCTTTGATAACGGCTTTATTAATACAATATTTATCGAGCCTCCGCCGGGAGGGACCCATCTGTCTATGTCGCTCTGCTAACCGAACGCTTGGTTCACGGAGCACTGTGGAAACCAAATAACCCCTAAACTCAAAGGTGGTCGAGGTCTTTATAACTGCTTTGTATGGAAACCATTTTGCCGGTTCCGCGTTATGTCCTGAAGGAAACTTGAAGTATTACATGAAGTGATGTATCAGCCTCATATAGGACTCCGGCTATATTTGAAGTGACTCTTTGCAAACCGTAATAAATGTAATAGAACTATATGACGAAAGTTACAAAACATGTTCTGAAAGTATACTCCTATAGTAAATGTTGTTTAAATTTTACCTATAGCTAGATACAATATATTCCGTGGTTCTTTAGATGCAATTATTACAATATAAATCAGATAAGTGAACCTGTTGACTATTGCGATTTTAAACATTTTTAGCAACATGTTAATGCATTATTATGTTAGAGTAAAAATGAACTGTTGCTTTGCGATTGAACAATATAACGGAGTAGCAACCAAGCAAGTAGATATCTTCGATTCTTTTAAAATATACCTCAATATATTCACCTGGTCTAAACATAAAATTCATAAGAACGTAAAATGTTTAAATTGAGTGTTACTGAAATAAATAAAACAGTAATGCAATGAAATATAAAGAAAAACTTGTAATTATATTTGAGATGCGATTGGAAGTCTGGGACCTAAAGAAAGTATTTTTATAAAAATGTGTTTTCAGTGATCACATAACTTGGGCAATTTTTATCTAAGTATTATTAATTTAGAATATGAATATGAAAGTTACGAAAGAAAATGCGTCACTCAAGTTATACAGACTCATCGCAAATACTGTCAATAACTACGTGTCTGGAAAACGAATTAATTAATTCTGGTTGAATTTATTTTTAATTTCAGAAGTGTGCAAAAAGCTTTAAAAAGTTAAACACAATGTTACATATTTGTAGATCCTAAAATCTTAATCACAACACCGAAATAACCTCTCCATAATTCTAAATTTCACAAGTTTAAACAAGAAAATACTTTTATAAGAAATACTAAGTATTTAGGTAGGTGCTTACCAAAATATTTAAAATCTTAAATTAATAAAGAACTTTCATTATTTGCATCACATACGGTGATTATAACATATATTTTTACATATGTATAATCTGTACGGAAATATACATAGGTAATTTCCTTGTTAATGGCGCATACTTAAGTCGCAAAGTAGATACGTAAGTCAAATCAGCTTTTTTCTGGTTTATTCGAATTATGTCAAATGATTCTAATTTGATAACATTTTTTTTCTATTACGAGCAACTTTAAATGTTTAAACTTCTCAAAATACGTACGTTTAATAACGTATATACGTTTAATAAGTTGGTAAAACGTGCTTTAGTTATAGTTTAGTTATAGTTAGTAAGTTTCATTGTTTATTCAATATTATGCAAAATGATAGTTATCTCTATCTTAGCCTATCTGAGATACCTAATCTTAAGCACTACAAATAAACAGGTAAGTTTCAAAACTAAGTTTCAGTATGCTTTCAGGATCCCGAGCATCGTACCTGAGGAACGAGCCGGAAGCGCGCGGGCCGCCGAGCCGTGGGGGACTCACCTCAAAATCAGCACTTAGGGATCCTGTGTTAGAGTGAACTTGGGAAATCTGCGGTTCAACTTTGGAGCAAGTGGAGCATCGCTCCGTATCACTATCACTCACGGAATCGTCAAATCGAATGTTATCTGTGGAGGTGCGAGGCGAGCGCGCGGGGCGAGCGTGCTCGTGTGTGCGCGCGAGTGCGGACGGGCGCGCGTGTGTGTGTGCGCGCGCGGATTGGTCGCCGCTTTCCACGATTTTCAGCGCTCCCGACGACGACGCTCTCTTTTTTATTATTTTCAGGGTACCGCGAGCGAGAATCGAGCTTCGCCTTGCGCAAATATTACTTCAGTTATGGTTCAACTATGTTTACCGAAGACTTTTCTTATGAAATCTTCTGCATAGGCAGGAAATATAACGTACAAGTGATACCTACAAGTCTCATTTATTTTCTTCAGTCCCGTATATTTCATAGAATACACATCGAAAATGGCCGACGCACAATTCGCTCTGATTAGCTACTGAATGATATTAAAAAAGTTTCGTCTTGGTCATAGACACTTCGAGACAACGTTGAAAAGTGACTGTGACCAAGGAGAGATAATAAATAATGATTTTGAATATTTGCAAAACTAGTCCCATCGTCAACAACAGAAGTGACTTAAGCCGTTAATTCTTAATGCACCTCAACGAATAAAGAAGTTTTGCTGCGTACCTCATTGTTTCTAAAACATTGAACAGGGCGCTGACGCGAAGTAGTTGATGTTTTAAACATTCCTTAAACGTGCTATACATTTCATGGGACAATCAAAAGACTCAACTACCTACTACTTAGTGATTACTAAAAAGATCCACGGGTCACGGCGGCCGTGAACAATACATGTCGAAAAGGAAATTGGGTGGAGAGTTTTCTTATAAAATCAATGCGTTAGATATAGAGGAGGCAACTGTCGTAATGCGTGGCGAGGGCGGCGGGCGGCGGGGGGCGGGCGGCGCGACGGAAACATCACACTAAACCGTGTCCGAATTGTCTTATCGGCACTTTTGCTACATTTATCTAAACAACTTCAAACTATTTCGGTGACTTAAAAATATGGTACTCATAGAACATTTTATTGATGCATTTTATTAGCGTGTTTGTTTCGGTTCTTTTTATATTGTAGGAGTAGTAAACGAGTACGCAGTTTATATGTTCGTAACTGGCACCAGCCTACCTATGGACATCTATAATCAATCCTCGGTTGAATCTGAATGGTACCTAAATTTAGTCACAGATGTGTCGCCGTCCCTGAAGACTAACTTAGCATGCTTTGATAACGAACAGAATAACCCCTTCTTGCAACTCTGAAAGTGGTTCGCAATGTTTGCACCTCTTATTCAATCTTTTTTGATACTTCTGTTTTGAAATTAAAATTTAAGAAATCTCCTCAAACATGTAGGTACCTACTTATTAACTCAAGGTAGGTACATTATTAGTCCATAGCATAGTATACGGTTTTTCTATTGAATGTCTCCCGAATCGCATGAAGATTAAATCGGAAGAAATTATCCTTTAAAATACTACGGACTAAGGGTGCCATTCTTCTAAAATTTGCTTTGCGCTTTTTGTCAGTTGGATCGGGCTAATATTGAAAACATTCACACTTATATAGCAGGAGTTTCGTGTGGCCCAGAACAACCAGTGAAATCGAGTATATTGTCTTCCAAAATTTTGTGATTAGCATCAAATTCACCTATCATTAATAACATAGATAATTTAACTACTACTACTTTAACTAACTACTTTAAGGTTACTAAGTAAAAAAGGACCCGAGTAGTCGCTTTCAGGCAAACATAAGTAACGTAGTAAGCACGTAGTTACTCGAGATATAAACAATTGAAGAAATTAATCAGTGGGAAATAAGATAATAATTATGTGTGAATGGATAAAGCAGAGAAGATAACATAGTGCCGGTAGTCATAAAATGTACTTAATAAGTAAACAAATTCAAAATTAGGCACATGTAGCTTCCAACTACATATTGTCGTACATTTCAGCATACAATTTTTAGAACTAAACGCTTTAGAAATAGGTTCTGTGGAGAATGTTCAGATTGAGAACTTTAGTAAGTCGCAGGAAATAATGTGACCAAGCAACCACAGTGTATGCATAGGTACCTGTTATTTTTATAAAATAAGAAATGCATCTTATGACTGTATTAACCAATAACGAAACGAATGACGTAGCTAAATATTAATCATGTATCGATTCGTTACGAAATTTAAAACCGCTATGAATTTCTAGTATTAAACTGTAAGCCGAGACAATCCCCGAATTTATGTCAATAATTTGTGGTAGAGTTTTAAAACAATAATTACATTTACGATAGATTAACAATAAAAGTGCGATAAGGATAATGCGCTGAGCCCTATCTTATCGGCAGCTTACTTGAGACATCGATCATCGCTCTAATTACCGCCGATAGGCGATCGACGAACAGTATTTGCTGGAAAACTTATTGGAAATTAATATTAAAAATAGCGGTATTTTAAATGTCGAGGTCTAAGACGAAAAAATGTAGACAACGCCTTGCAGATCGCTGTTTTGTACACTTGGATAAGTAACTGAGTACATATCATGTTAGATTCAAACTTCTCAAATTGTGACTTATCGAATTATTATATGTGCCTTTTAATAAGACACGGTGATATTTTCATCCAAGCTCTTAAAGTGATTACTACGTGAAGACTCCTCAGAGATTCTTTTTTGCACTAAACCTAATTGTATTTTACGTGAGCACAATTCAAAAACGAACGTACTGTGCGGGTCAATGAAAAATTATCTCGTCAATAATTTACACCAGATTGTAATTAGTTTTTAAGTGTATTTTCTGGTCTCAGATCGAAATTATTAATGAATATAATAACGCTTATTATTATCTTGTGGACTGCGACATTATTCACGTTTTAAACAATACACCTGTCTGAAGGATTTACATATTTTATTCATTTTATATGTACTTCGGACAATCCAGATGGTGCTACTGCTTTTTATCGCAGTGGAATATATCTGGCGATCTGGTACTTCCAATACACATAACTTACATTAGAATGACGTCCAAATGCTAACCAAAGATAGTCGATAGGACGATAGCAGTCGATGAATCACAATCAGCAAATCGATCTTAATTACACTCAATAGGATTTAGGGGCACCTGATTGCTTATCTCGTAAAGCGTAGCTAAACGTTTTTATATACTAAAAGTAGCAAATGGACATGTAATACTGCTGATATAAGTGGTCAAATTCAAAACGAGGATATCTCACTAACCCCAGCATACTTGATATGGATCGCACACGTGTTGTCAATCCTGACAACTCATTTAGAACGCCTCATATACGAGTATAAGGTCATTTGAAGAATCGTAGAACTACCCGTATTACACCAGATACCCACAGACATTCAGGAGACGTGTGTTTTGAGGAGTAGCAACTTGTCCGTGATCGATTCAAATAGAACTCCTGTTCTATATTCATTTTAAAACAAAATTTAAAATGAAATTTTTTTCAAATAAAAAATATATATTTTTAGTTGGTCGTAGCTACATTCAAAACAATAATTTTTACACTCCTATGTAACGTTCTTAATCTAGACGTAGCAAGATCAATGGGAAAATTGCAATATTATAATATATAAAATAATTGTACGTTTTTGCAGCGACGCTAACTTATGATCGTATCTCCTTAATGCCATCAATCGAGTGAACGTCCTCATTCAGCGACAGGAGACACTTGGAGAGGCATCAACAGCTGTCAGCGGGATGCGAAGAGCGGCTTATCGCTGTCGCCACTTGACGCCTGATAACACCTCCAGCCATCGATAACATTTCACCATCATGATTCACGCCGATTCCGAGAGGTCTTGCTGTCCATGTATGATTGCAGTGGACTGCGACGTATACTGTAGTTGTCATGTTGCAGTGACCAAAATACATAATATCAATTGATATTTCACGAATGATCATTTGATGTGATAAAACAAATGTTGACGCTATTTGTGAGATTTGCGATACTTACTTAAAAAACTAATTGTAACTAACATCGGACCATGTTCATATTGCAGGCAGGCGATCGAACATGCTAATAGCGATACCGTGCTCAGTTCATACAAGACAGAAGAAAAGTGAGATACCAGATAATACTGCAGTTGAAACTGTTTTTATTGTTTTGAAAAAGTTTCTTAAGACATTATTAATTATGATTTTATTGATCCTACTTGCAGATAATGTGAAAAGCGTTGCAAAACATATAAGTAACTGTACATAACAAACGATGTACCTATATTTAGACATGCCACGACACGTCGATAGAATTATCAGTCTGCCACGACAGTAACAGTTTTTTGGAACTGATATTCGTTGTCAAAATCCGCGAATTTTATTAGATAAATCGATCAATGATATTATCTAGCAATCCCGTGTCGTTGCTGTGACATTTACATTTAAAATTTTTTTTAGACTAAGTTCCTTATCAGATTTAGTTCATATACGTAGGTATCATATAGTGCTGTTAGTCTTGAATAGCACCACTCCCTCTTTTACCGTGGCTGTCGTAAGAGATGCAGTGTCAGAAGGATCAGAAGGGAAAATGCAGGAGACGAGCAACAGTATCTTCCGGTGCAACTTAAACGCCAACTGAATTCACCAATCGCACAAGGCTGATGAATGGGTGGATGATTGAAGATCAAATTTGATTTTAATACTACAACAGCGCAAACCTTGTAGATATAAGGCATGAACATGGGAGGTAATGTTTCTGCATTCGGCTGAAGGTTGTGACGCCGCCACGTGTTTAAAATGTATTTCCACATTAAAACATTGCTAAGGCACATGCAGTCCACCTGATGGTTAGCGGTTACTACCGCCCATGGACATCTGTGAAAAAACGTCACATAAAATAGGATTTCTATCTGAAGTCGATCACAGATGCGTTGCTACTCCCGAAGACTAAGATGCTCGCCTCATTCATAAGTGAGCCAGCCACCACAGCCCTTCCTTTGAAACGCAAAAACTGCTTCACGCTAGAAACAGGTGTCGCGGTGATACCTCCCCGGTCAAACTACATTGGTTCCACCACCTGGCATATTATATTATTGTCTGGATGTTATTGTATGTCGTCAGGAGATATACCTACTTATCCGAGCCATACCAAGTTAGTCCTCAGGGGAAGCAACGCATCTGGCATTGATTACACATGTCCATGGTGGTTATCACTAATTATCAGATGGATTGCATGCTCGTTTGCTACTTCAATATTATAAACATAAAAGCAAGAAGCCGTAGAATAATAAAACGTAAGAAACACGATTCACACACCATTTGCACAAAAATTTGAAACGTTTCGAAATGCTCTACATACCTAACTTAGATTGATAAGAAGTAACAAAAGCGGTGCCCTATTTCCCGCTGCTCGGTCTTTTTGCCCGCGCAAGGATTTTGTTAACTACCGAGATATTATTTGGCGTTGAGTAACGGCCAGTATGGGATTTTAAAATGTTGAATTTGCGTGTATTGTGAAGTGGAAGAACGTGGACGTGACGAGAGCAGCGCCGCTCGCGTGTCGCAAGGCGGGCGGCTTGCGACACCGCTATTTATCACTGCACGTATTTACCGTGACACGCAAGAGAATCCACGTAAATTAGACTAAAATGTCTAATTAAATATAAAATCCTAAATTCATAGTTATGTTACGCGCGTCATAGAACTACTGAATGTTGACGATTATTCATAAATCTATAGAAAGTAAAATCGCATAATATGATAGAACTTTCGTGGTTCGACTGCTGATCTACGACTGTTGTGCGAATTTCTTTTTTACAAAATACGATGATGTGATCATAAATGGAGGGGACATAGATTACAGTCGGTAATTGAATCTTATGCTACGATTGGGGAAATACCACCACCATACATATTTCTGACGTGAAGTTCATGTGTTTCATTGGTTCGGTAGGGTGTACCTCATTCCCTGTAGCCGGGGAATAGAATACAGCTACGGTATCCCCTGCCTGTTGAAGAGGCGATTAGAAGGGGCCTTCTGAGGTTGCGGGCGGCTAGAGTGGGAGCTTCCTCGGGGTTGCTGGCTGGGCGGTTAAGCATGTGTGGCTGCATGTCGTCACAGATACTGAAAGATGCAGGGGGACTACACGCCCCCAGGGAGCTGAGCCCGGTAAGGGCGCCGCGCGAGGAAGGCCACTGAGGGAGTTTTTGTTGGTAAAAATCCCACATAACCCGGAGTCTCTGCCAAAGGCTTCGGTGTACCTTTAGGGTGTGCCTCATACTTAAGTCGGCCGGTATCCGGCTGAATTAAGTATGACGCGAAAATCTTAGGCCTTAGAAGAGGCAGCGCATACATATGTAAGAGTTAGTGTCAAAAAAGTTCATGGGCAATTGTGATCACTTACCATTTGGTCGGCTATATCTTCATTTACTACTTTAGTTTTATGTACAAAAGAAACATTCCAAGACTCTCTTAGGTAACATGTTTGTAACATATAATTAAGGAGAACGAACTGTAGCATAATCTTTAATTACACTACCAAGAATTGAATATACTTATTTACAATAAATGTGGCAAAATATTTAAGTTTCAAATTATTTTTAAATGTTTAATTCGTAACGTAATATCTCGCCAATTTAAGACAAAATAGAGAAATGAATTTGAATAAAGTTAAGCTCCTCTTACATATTTTTCCCCTTACCTTTCCGTTCCACGTAATGTGTCATGTATCTATTAAGAAAACTAGATCATAGAATCAATCTTATCAAAAAAGGAAAGTAAACATTATTTGCCAACAAAAGAAACCTATAGATTTCATTGAAACAAGTAAGTTTGTAAGTAGAGCATGACTGTTAAAAAAGGTAATAGACAAAATTATGTGATACGAATTTATGTGTTACGTGGGCGTTACCTTTGATAGGCACCTATGGTCATTCCCAGATATGATCGGAGTATGATTCGGCTCCAGATGCGTTGATACCTCTGAGGACTCAGTTCATTGCCTCGTAAAGTTGTGTTTCCCTTACATGGCTCAAACACTGATGTCAGGCATGACAGAGCACGATCACGAATCACAAAAAATTTCACTACTTACGGGCACTAACCAGGTGTACTTTTAGTAGTTTCTACATCATTTGTTATTGCGAAGACGGACTAATACGAAGATTGTAAACAGTGATTAAATAAAGTTATTAAGCTGTACTTTTGTAAGTGATAAATAACAACTACCTTGATGTGATCGAATAGCATTGGTATGGATAGGTTTGTTCCTGTAGTTCGGGGACCAGAATAGGGGCATCGCGCTCGGAGGACTCCGGAGTCGGAGATCCTGGAGTCCTCCACGCAGCGCTGAGGACGGCCACCGGGGGGTTTTAGTGCGGTAAAAATCCCACATAACCACACATTGCTCCCACGGCGTCGGGTACCTTTTGAAGGTTTTCCCCTCGTTACGAAAAAAAAGGTATGGATAGGTTTTGCGTTACTATTTTAAATGATATTTTGATGGAGAAAACATCCTCTTAAAGATTCAGAAACACTGACTGACTAAAATATAAGAATAAAAGATGTCTAGAATTTCGTACAGGAATTCCTTATGTAACGATAATGGGTTTTCTGAAAAGATTTTCAAAATTCGCAATTCGCATTCGAATAAATACTTATTGATTGTTTACTAATCAGCACTGTACAAAATGATAGCAAGCTCTACTTCTTTGTCGGCATTGTAAATCTTTTCATTTACCGACCAAAACGCACTATCAAGTGTAGGCGTATCTGTGAAGCTGTATAATTTAATAGATCACTACAGTGTTACAGAGGGAGGTCGCGCGGTGTCCGGTGGGCTGCCCTCCGCAGCCGCGGAGTCCGCTCGCCAATCGCGGCGCGAAGACGCCATTTTGAATTATTTTCCTCCGCTATTTTATTAGCGTTTATTGTCAGCCGTGACTCATCGATCTGTATTTGTCTCCTTTGGCAATAAAAATGGGTCCGAGTTGTAGTATTGTAGTAGTGGTGTTTGTTGTAAATAAATATCGATTACACGTAAGTGATTGATTACCTACTAATAACATGAGATAAAATGATTTGTTGTCACATTATATTGTATTTTACCAGGTGGTAGAACGAGTATGGTCAGAAGAGGGTGGTACCACCGTAACGGCAATTTCTAGCGCCAAGCAGTTCTTGCATTACATTGAAAGGATGTCAGTACACTTACGATTAGGTGAGCGTCTAGGCTTACTGCTTACTGGTATTTACGACAGTATGCGACCCGACATACGGCCTTCCTGTAGCTGGGTTAGCGGCGGGGTCGTTTAGCTGGACGGTTCGAACTTTTAGTGGCCTTATTCGGACTGATGTGGTACAACAGGCGCGTTATGCATGTATGATACGAGTTATATAAACAATTGACGTGTCATAGAAAGTGGGCTTGTAAAGTATCATGTAGGTGAAGACGATACATCAACTTATTTTCCATTGTCATCGGAGGAAAACAAACTCCGCATAATAATAACTCGAGCACTCTTCAGAAACTCATCGAGTTGTTGTTACTTTCATAAGCACGCTGACGTCATGCGCCATGCTTACCTTGCTTATCTATTACAAACGTGATAAATACAAAGAAAAAATATAAATCAATGTTTGTTTACTTTGTAAATAACCATTAAATTAAGTGCCCATGTCAAATAACTACGAATTTCCTTAGATACCTTCTAACAGTCATTCCATTTGTAAGATTACATTAAGTATTAAATGTATAAATATGTTAAGTATCGTACCTACTCGTAAAATCTTCATAGATAGATCAACAATTTTTAGGTAAGATAATGTTATTAATCTAAGATATCCATTTTATTCAAGGGAGCGTTACGATCCAACCGACATCATAAGTTTTCAGTAGATTGAATCCCGTTGGTCGTTGACCCGGGAGGCAGGGTGAGCCCTGCGCGATAAGCGGGGCGAGTGCAACGACCCCGCTGGAGCACCTTATATCGCAGTTTCTAAGATATGCAAAACGTTATCTCGTTTATCTTAACTAGGCGTTAATGTGAGTCTGGTTATCTTAGAGTTTTGATAATCATATCTAACAGATACTGTATCTAGCCGAACAGCTGTAGTACAACGCGCGCCGCTTGTGCCTGACGCGTTATTGTCCTCCCTATGAGGGTGCGAGTCGCCGTTCCGGGAGCCAGCGGTCCCGGTGCGGCTCGGCTTGCCGGCGGCCGGCGGCGGAACGCGAGTAACGTTTGCTATAAAATATTGAAGTGTCATCAATGTGATAAGATTTATTCGATGTGATCTGTATCGTGAGAATTAGGTGACGGTGTGACCAAACATTATCGACGAATCGATATATTCGATCACAATGAACGGCACTATTTCTGCGTTCCACCCAATATGTTCGCGTCGAGTAGGTAAATGACTAACGCGCATTTTCCTACTTACGAGCCCTTCCACGTAGAGAGCTGCGACTAATTATTGGCATACGCGACGATTCATCGGAATTGTTTCGCGGTGACATGTCGTCGCAGTGCAAGCGTGGCTCCCCGGAGTATGTAGGGCAGCTTGCGCAAGCGAGGGGACTCGGGGGCTCTGGGTGTGTTCGCGATGACGTGATAAGCCGAGCAAACAGCGCCGGCTCTACGCAAATATTTGTAGGGAACGTCGTCCACGTCGCCGCGCTCCCCCCGCCGCCCCCGCAGCCCCCGCAGCCCCGCGCCGCCGCCGCAGCCGGCGCTAGCGTGCCTATCTACGGGAGCTGAGATATCGCAATGATACCATCCCCGATATGGAGTAATTATCAGATAGAAGCCGAACAGATTTGATTACGAGAGCGCGTTCCTATCTCCGCCGCTCATTACCGTTGCACCGCCGTTCCGAGATACACTATCCGCTAACTTGAACCTATTCCTCTCGACCGCCTCGAAGCAGCAGTGGTTCTGAATTCGTGGAGACAGTGCAGTGTCAGTGAGTTAGCGCTAGCGGTCGGCGGTAGTGTAGGCATCGCACCGTAATCCGCCGATCGATAGCTCGATATGTCCAAGGATTATTGATGGGCGCCGCTCGACCTCATCGCGATCTTATCAGTTGTTTTTTTGTCGAATATTTTCCGTGAAAAGCTAATAAAGCGAGGGGGCCGGGGAGGGGGGCGGCACGTGACGCGCGATGGCCGCCGATAAGCCGCCATATTGTTTCAGCGCTCGCACTCCCCCTCATCCCTCTCGCTGAACACTGCGCCTGAATCACGCCGGGAGGGCGTGTCGGCAATCGAGGTACTTTACTAACAATACCATCGAGTATTACTTACCTACTTACTAATGTGTTGGTGACACATCTATACAAGGTATTGAATATTGGCACTCAGTCCGTACTCAAATAGTTATCACTAATATTAATCTATTGTTTAAACATAACTTGCAATGCTTGTCTGCTACTAACTCGTCTTGGCATAAAAAAGACGCCATTCCACAGCTATATCTGGTTGTCTATAAACTTTTAAAGTTCGTCAAAGTACTAGTATGGTGTATTAAGAAAGGAACTGATACGGTAGAATCTATAAATAAAAAGTAATTTAAATATACATTTCACATTTACCTAATGGTAAGTGCTCACTGCCGATTAACACAGTTACCAACCTGAAATCAGCTTACTTACAACGTAGGACACAGTTGATAAGTCGATAAGTTAATTGTATCTTACCACGACTTTCAAACCTCAACAGGTACAGTAACATGTAACACCATGTTATTGTTACTGTGAGTGGCCTGACTTCCACGGCGTGATTTAATGTTACTTCTATAGCTAGGTAGAGACCTATTTTTTAAGGGTAACAGCCATTAATAAATAATC
>DWLI01001026.1:0-17281 GCA_018249915.1 Cecropterus dorantes dorantes | reverse complement strand
GAAAAAGTCGTGAGGAGGCCAATATGTATCAGTGTTCTTCATAGTGTCCTTAAAGTATGTGAAATTTACCTAACTAATCCTTTTCGCTCTTTCTAGTGAAGATTTCCTTATTCATTCATCTAATGCCTATTAGGTGCTGGACTTAATAGGTATAAGGTAAAATAACAGGGAAATAGTTGCACTAATTGTATGCTAAGGGATCTTATATGTATGTACGAAAATTCTTCTAATTAGGCGACTAATAATAATTAATTACTTGAATTATCATTATTTATGACACAATCGAATTAAAAAAAATGTAAGTATAAGTTAAATATTTTGTCCGTAACTTTTTTATAATAAATAACCCTTCATAAATTTCTAAAGCGAAATCGTCCTCCATTCTTATGTTAACGTATGCATTTAACAAGGAATAAATATGTAAATGAAAATAAACGAACACAAAAGTAAGGCCCCTACTGACATTCGTACGAGCTTTATCTGTGAGTTTATACTTTAAAAGCATTCGCGTTGTAAACACCAATAACCATTTATAAGACGCACGTCAAAACACATTACTTTAAGTTCAGCGTCGTAAATGAAGAACAATCGGAGTTATTTTCGGAGGGCACACTCCTCCACTCCTTTCCAACAATAATTCTTAGCTTAAAAGATTAAACGGAACATCTAATTAATGTCTGCGTGATTGAGTGATTCTCACGTTCGCGTTAAATCGTACAGATGTTTAGTTGTGAATTATTTTTACGTAAATTCCTCTATGATAGAACGTTTACAGTTCGGATTGTTTCGCAATAACCGGCAATTGATTTAGGAACAAGCCTGTTACTGTCCGGGTGAAATATACGCGTATGAATTTCGTCATTGCATGCCCGATGTGATCTATATATGTTTTAAATTATAAACTTATATGAATTCGGTATTTACGGCAATTTATCGTAAATACAGTTTTTATAAGGAATGATTTTGTAAGAAAATTACGATAAATTAAAAACTAAGTGTAAAAATTACACTGATGAAATTAAGAAGGACAATAAGAAACATTTTTATTGAAAATATTTGCCTATGTATGTAATAAGCTAGTTGTGGATTTAATAAGAAAATTATTTTTTAACGAAATTATTTGCCGTAAGTTTAACGTAATTATTATTTAGTTGTAGATGTAGGGTTGATAGGGTTGATACTTAGACAAAGTTTATTTTTATTTCTATTTGTTAATGTTCTGTATAATTTAGACTTGACATCAATCGTATTTCATGTGATACACATAGCTATAAAATAAAAATATACAGGTAATATTGTAAAAATGTAGTATTAAATCTTTTGTTCACGCAAGATAACCACTTGATTGGACTTGTTATAAAGTTTGTATCACGTCCAATCTTTCGTTTGCATTGAGTCATTATGGTTTTATTAAGACGATCTCGTTAAAGCGGGGTCGTTGAAATGAATTGCTCGATTTTAATGCGAGTGGATTGGAAATAAAACTATTTTGAATGCGGTTGAACGCCGCGGCGCCGCTGCGGGCTGGCGGCCGGCCAGCGTCGCACGCGCAACGTATAAACTTTTATACACTATGTTTGATCTTGACGGAATTTATTTCGTGAAATACGATTGTACGCTGTAAATTATGACACTGTTTTAGTTGACTTATTTCGAAAAGTAAAAAATGTGGATAGTTTTTGAATTAAGTCGATTGAAAGAAATTGATGTTAGTACATTTTTGAACCGACATCAATCAATACTGACACAGAACATACAATACTGATTTTAAAAATAAATATTATTATTCGTAATTTTGTTAAGGCCGTAGTCCAGAATTGTTTGAGGCAAGAAAGCCGATTGAATCTAGGCTAATTAATTTATAAAAATAAAAATGTACAACAAATATATGTATAATTAAAATTATAGTGATGCAGAAAATGAGAAAAAGAAGTAAAATATATAAATGTTAAATTGAAATGAATTAACTTAATATGTAATAAAATAATGTATGACTATGAAACTTACTATACTCACTTTGCTTCGTCCTGGGTTCTCGGGGTCCATCCACTGTAACTTTGATGGCTTTCGTGTAAGTCGCCACTTGGCTGGGGAAGGTGCTGATGGTGATGGTGAGCGAGAAGGACTTGCCTCGTCCGCTGCGCCCTACGAATCGTAGATCATTAAATTTCGCTACTTGGTTCTTCATCACCGCTGTGCAGTTTCTTAACTCAGCCATCACATTCTCATCATTTCCAGCTTTAATGGTCACCATTGTGCCATCTTGAACGTCATCCAAAGCGACCACTTTGAAGGCTACCGGCAACGATTTGTTCGACCGCCAATGTCCAGGGAGCGCCGAACACAAGACGGCCGGGGATCCAGTCTGTACCAGCTCACCGTGGCTCTGTCGGTAATAGTCGTGGATGTGGGAGTAGACGTCCGCCATGGTCGGGGCTGGGGGGCTCGCGTGCGGAAGGTGCATCGACTCCAGTATACCCTCGAACACAATCCCTCGACACGCCACTAAAGTCCCACGTCACGCCACTGGTCTCCGAACACTTCGGCAAAAGTTTCAAACACGCGATCGAATTTCAAACTCGCGGCAAAGCGCGCGCGGAGCACTCCGGAAAGTTGTGTAAAGTATGGGCGCGAGACGCCGTATGACGGTGTGAGTCGAGCGACCGTCTCGACTCCGCACCACTTGTTGGGCGCGGGCAAGACGCCGGGCGGGGGACTCGGAAAAATAAATGGGCGACTCGCAGAGACCGCAAGCCGAAGACACACGACGCGCACCGAAGTCGCCGCGAAGGGACGCGTACTCGCGAGGACTCAGTTTCGACTGATGACTGCGATACGACGCGACTTTTTCCGATGGTCAATATTTTGCGTTCGCGCGGTCGCCGCCCCCACCCGGGTGGCGGCCCCTACGTCTCGTAAAAAGCGGGAAGGAGACGAAGGGTGCGGGCAACGCGGAGCCGCAGCGGGAACGAACGGGACGGCTGTGGTCGGTCTCTGCGTTTTTATAAAAATGCTCGCGGAAGCGGGACGCCCGTCGCCGTCGATCGCTGGTGGGAGAAGGATGGGTGGATTTTTTTGAATCACCGCGGTGACGTATCGCGAGGCGGCGGTAATTAGGCCACGGGGCGGCGGGAAACCGCGGCCGGTGCGAAAACCTATCAACGAGCTCATGAAAAATTATGATTTCCATGTTTGAACCGTGAGCGCGCCTCGCAGGGTGGCACTTCATTTGGATAAAGCACGCGAGGAATTCTGACTCGGGGGTCGTCGATCGACACTTGTAATTGCTGTATTGGGGTAGATCATTTAACATAGGTGTAGATATATTGTTAAATTGTATCATTAGGCAGGTGTATTTCACTTTAAGGATAGGAAATCGTTTTAATTTGTATACATAAACTTATGA
This sequence comes from Cecropterus dorantes dorantes, assembly GCA_018249915.1. Taxonomy (NCBI): domain Eukaryota; kingdom Metazoa; phylum Arthropoda; class Insecta; order Lepidoptera; family Hesperiidae; genus Cecropterus; species Cecropterus dorantes. The sequence continues at coordinate 13,875 of DWLI01001026.1, read as the reverse complement.
CAAACTTTTCTAAACTTCGTACCGCTGCGTCCAATTTAATTTACCTCAACAAGTTTTTCCAAGAACATACGAGTATATTTTTGACTTAAAATAAACATATCATTTATTGTGTCAGCTCAAACACTCATCGAAGTTATCATGTCAAAATTGATAAAGTGCGAAACAAAGTGAGTAGAGTTTGAGCCACGTCCGCGTGCGGTTAGCCGCTTGTCGCGGTGCGAGCGAGACGGCAACAGGGGGCGGGGCCGGGCGTGTCGGAAAACTTACAGCAAACTTCGCGAGTTTCCCGCGCTCGCGAGCGTGTGATACGCGAAGTTTGGGTGTTTATGTAAACTTTTCGGCTTCCAAATTTAAAAGGTTTCTTATTTCAAATATTGCTTTGATTTTTTCTGGAATATGAAGTTTTATTTTTATTAGTAGTAGTGAATAAGGACAATAAATATCAAACAAAGTACTAAAATATATTAATATTATCTTCTAATGCTATAGTTATATGCCATGAATGGTTTCTTTGTCGACTGATCGTTAATATAAACTTGCCTATATTTTTGTCAATGTGTTATAAGTGGAAAGAAAATTTTACTACTTATGTATTTAAGTTCTTCAGATATTTTATTAGATGATAATAGATATTTAGATCCCTTAAATTACAAATTAAAAAAAGGAAAAACCTGACTTACAAATGCAGTTACCTGTTTTTTCTTATTTCATAAGATTCTGACTATAAAGTAGAACTAAAAAATTAAAATTATCACCCTGAACTGTCATTATTCTACCTACTTATTATTCTTCCTAATTTAGATAATATGCCTAGTAATACAATGATATAAATATATTATACCTACTATTACCAACTTTCTGACAGAGCTATTTTAAAACAGAAAAATAATAACAATACCCGTTTTATATGTCTATATACCTAAATAGCTATTTTATTGAATAAGATAAGAAACCAATAGATACTTTATAGTGTAGTGAGGTAGCTATTCCGCCTAAACAAGCGAAACAATATTTATGGAACCACTATTGTTTCAAAAAAGCCGCGGCGGCACCTTTGAAGTTCCTCCCGGCTGCCTGAAAGCAAATATTTTGTTCAGATATTTGTTTATGACCCATTCAATAATAAGAAATATGAAATGCGGTTGTATAGTTTCAAAAATTCGCAAATGTTTGGTTGTAAAATTGTAAAGTTTTATGTCTCATTTCTGCGTGGCCTTTGCTTTCTAAGGTTGTAGATAAGAGCTGGTTTACCTTTTCAATTGCACCCCCTGTTTACGAATAAATTGCTTTATTACTTAACCGGTTTAAAATGAAGTTTTCTGGTTTTATCGACCATAAAACAAATAACCTATCTATATATTTTATTGTCGATGGTAAACCAATAGTTTCAACTCATTTGCTTCAAATAAAAGTATTTTGAAATTTTAAGCCAGTTATTGAGCAGAAAAAAAATAACACACTATAAGTTCATAAATCTCTAAAGTATATCTCTATACTATCTATCATAATAATATATTTTCAATTGTAATATAATTACCTAGCTAATATAATTAAATATTTCTCTTTTCTACGATTTACCCACAGTTAAAGATCTCTATTTAATACCATTGGCAAAGAAGAGAGTAACATGGAAATAGAGGCTAGAATTTTAGTGTAGAGTTCCTATTCATATTTAAAATGATTTTTTTTATATGATTATTTCATTGAACCTATAATTGAATTAGTCTTTTCAGCGATTTCCCAAAAGAAAGCTATATATTCGTCATGTATATGTATTTTTTAAGATAAATTAATGCTAAGGTGAACTATGAATATTTTTTGTATAGAATATGACAACTTCAGGTGACTTTTATTTAAAAAGCTATAACAAAATTAAATAGAAATGGGATTGAAGATGATTTATTTAAATATTTAGAAATATGTATAATTAAATTAAAAAAAAAATGAGTAAGAATAGTTTTCGAAAAGATAGGTACTTACTTCTATTTATGAAATAAATTTATAAATAGATACACAACTTACATAAAATTATAAAATGAAGTTAACATACAAAAGAAAAATATAGAAATTCAAGTTTTTGAGGGATGCTCATTGAACTTATTTCGAAATCAGCCCCAGATACAGCCACAAAGAGTAATAAAGATAATAAAAAATAGAAAGTCTAAGCCGAGGGTTGATGAGGCCGGTGTTCTCAGAGTTGTCAAAGAATTTCTCTCAATTACTGCAATAAAAATAATATTGTAGGCAAACATGAGGACACTTTGACGAGCAAGCCGCCAGCTACCGGGCGGTTTTGTGCAACCCTCATTTTAACTGCGCCGCGCTGAACAATGCGTATGCGCACAATGAAATATTCCTTCAAAGATCTCTTTTATTTTGGCCCAAACATTGGCATTGGAGCATTGTGGGCCCTTTTGTTAGCTATTTACCGACTTTTGGGTTGTTACAGTGAAGGGCAAAATGCCGTAGTAATAGATGAGTGGAAAAAAATGCGGGTTTCGATCCAATGAATAGATCCAACGATGCGGCTCGGTTGACGACTTAATTCTCTCTTCGGATTCAAGAAGTCGGAATTGGGTTATTTGAAAGCAATGTAACTCGCAAAGGGTGTAATGAGTGTACGTTAATATGAAAATCGGTATGTGGTCCGAAGATTATATTTACACTAGAGATTCCTTAATACCAGTGTAAAATTAAAATTCATTGACTTTTTAAGTAAGTTTTGGAATTAACGTAAGTAGGTTTAGGATAACACATTAAACACTGGAAATAACAGAAAGAAGAAGTAAACTCACAAAGATACTATATACCTATAATTACTAATATCTTATTATAATTAGTTAGTTATAATTACATTTTATCAATATTAAATATCGTAAGTATAACCAACATTTTGTGAATTGTTTGCATATTGTATCTATCTGTAAGTGAAATTACATATACTTACTTAAGAATTCATATTGTTGCCTCTAAATACTAAATTGTATTTTGAGGCAACAATATGATGTATTTAACAACTATGCTACAAGATAGTAAGTGGCCCCTGCCGCCCATGGTTATTTGCTCATATGTAATCAACTCCAGAGCAGGGATTCTATTTGAAGTGAATCATAAATGCGTTGCTACTCTTGAGAACTAAGATATGCTGCTTCATGTACCTATATCTTCCATTTGACTTATAGGTAGGTATATCGTCTTTATAAATAAGTCAATGAAGTCTCACATGCACGAAAATACAAGAACTGCTTCACGCTAAAAATAGGTGTCATGGTGGTACCTTCCCGGCCGAACATGCGTGACGACCCGCGTGGCGGAGCGATCACCATACCGGTGTCACGCGCAGTGGGTTCCGGGTTCGATTCCCGGACAGACATCTGAATGTTGAATTTAGATTTCGGTTCTGGGTCTGGGTGTTTGTGTATTCGTCTTTGTGTGTCCATGGCACCCACGACACAGGAGAAAATCTTAGTGCGGGGCTATGAGTGTAGAAAGCGTGTGTTCCCGGCCGAACACCACAGTTACTTTTTATAACATAAAATTAACATAGCGGCTAGATTTTTTTTATGGTAAGTGGCCACTGTTGCCCATGGATCATGGATCTATAATCAACCCCAGATAGGACTACAGTCCCTCCAAAGGTCAACAGAGGGTGCGCTGCTAACTCTGAGGCCTAAGTTGGAAAGTCTTGGATAAATTCTAACACTTTTGACGTCGCTATTTACTCATACTTAACTCAGTATTTCTGCATCATAACGACGTGTTCAACGAACAATCTTATTAACTTATCGTAAAAGCATTAATACCTATTGATTTCCCAAAAAACACCCCGCTGTGTTGCAGTACTCGTGCCTCAATGTTGGCAAAACGTTGACTCACACAATGTGTGGAGGGCACTCCAACGTAAGAGGTGAACACAGAACACCAAATGTTGCTACGTAATTGCCCACTTGAATTTTAAGGGAAACCTTTCCGGTCAGAGTGTAGAGCTACGAATGCGTAGACAGCGCGGGGTGTTTTTTGTTAGTACTTATTGCTTTCGTAAAAACGAGTCGATATCTTCAATACATATACATATGTATACATGTGCATCGAAAATATCGAGCATTCTTATCTAAATGACAGCGTCGAAGACTTTAAGCGTGCCAGAATAGGCAGAGAAATTTATATATTCCTATACAACTATTTGAAAGGTTTCAATTGCGCGCCCATGTAATGATAAGTTTATTATAAATAGTTTTTTATCAGAATTAAGTAGGAAACGAGTATGCAAACATTCTCCTGATGACAAGTAGTGGATGCCATGGACATCTCATCATCATCATATCATGGTAATTTCATATACAACAGAGATCCTCTTCTGATATACTGAAGTGGATCATACTGGACTCCCGAGGACTAAGACGGTTGCTTCTTATATATAAAGGCTGGTAACCACACCCTTTCACCGAAACTTAAAAACTACTTTACTTAAGAACTACTAGAAATGTGTGGCGGTGGTACTTGCCTGGTCAAACTACAATGGTTCTAACCACCTGGTAATACTCATTGCATTTAAACGCAGCTATATTTAAAATGTAAATCTAGGCCTCTATGTATGGGTGTACGAGGTTATAATGAATCTAGTTATATGAGTACTAAACTAAAAAACTATCTTAGGATTTAAGTCATATTTGATATAATTTCGCGTATAATAGTTACAGTCAACCCATTATTGTGCCATTGTTTTGTGAGAGTTTGAGGCCATAGTCTACCGCGCTGGCCAAGTGCGAATTAGTAGACTTCACACACCTTTAAGAACTTTTTTTAAAAAACTCTCAGATGTGTAGATTTCCTCACGATGTTTTCCTTAACCGTAAAGCAGTGATAATGAATTTCTAATACGCACATAATTTTAGAAAAATCAGCGTGCCTGGGATTCGAACCTCGGATCCTCGATTGAGAGACCAAGTTTCAACCATTCGGCTATCACTGCTCTCTCATAATACTGTATAGTGTATAATAGTTACTTAAATATAATTCTTAAAGTATATTCTAGGCTGAACTAGAAGTACGTGCTATAGTAGCTATAGTACCTTTTGTGCAGATAGTACCGTGGGCCACCGATGACTTAGTACATTCATCAAATATTTCAGATTCAAACTTCATACATTACAATCTTAACTTCTTAACAAATATTTTATGTCTTAACTCAGATATATGTTTAAGTTTAAAAAATGGATATAAATAAAATACTCATATAACTTAAATTAAATATTCCATTCTAGTAGAGCCTTCACTCTATGAGAATCCATTTAACCTGAGGCAATAAGTATCGAGTAAAAAAGAAGGTAAATCCGGTTAATGCATTTTGTTACAATCGAGTTAAAATTCGACGCGTTTTGTATTACCTATATGGGCTTTGTTGTACCAGTATATGGGTACAGGAAGTAAGACTTGGACAATAATAGCTGAAATTAGCAGGTTGCTACGATTAAAATTGTACAACGGATGTGATTTACTTTACGTAAGTATCTTTTACTTGATCCTTTACAAAGATACATTTACTATTATGCGTTTAAACGCCATAATTGATTGTAACTGTTATCTTTCTTACCTTTTTTTACATTAGGATTACATGTTATGTGTGCATATAATACACATTTTGCACACATACTCGTACTACACACTGTAAGTGTAAAAATAAAAAAAAACGTTTCAACACTAGGATTATCTCCTGTGACGAATACACAAACCAAGACCCAGAACAGAATCTAAACACATTCAGATGTCTGTCTGGCCTGGGATCGAACCCGAAACCCTCCTCGTGTCAGAACGGTATGGTGACCGCTCCGCTACGTGGGTCGTCAAACACAAGAAATCATCAAAACAGATAGTTAAACTTATTCCTAATCGCAAACCAAAACCTTTGTGCATGGTAGAGACTTTTATAAGTTCCTGTTATGAGATGACTGTTATCAAATAGTGCTACAATATCTGCCAACTATTCTATGAAATATACCCTGTAGTGTTGATCTTGAATAGCATCACTCCCTCTTTTTCCGTGGACGTCTTAAGAGGCGACCAGGAAGTAGGCAGCAGCGTCCTTTAGTGTAACATTAAGACCTACTGCGCTCCTAACACGCATATCTAGCACGGTCACTATTACTAAATGCTCATATTAGGAAAGGCCTATCCAGCAGAGGATATCAAAACGCTGATGGATGGATTATAAAAAATATCCAAAGTGGAACTTTAATGCACCTACCTAATGTAGTTCTAGCTGATTGTCCTAAATTAAAAAGGTCTTAGAAAATTAACATTCAATATCATGGATAAACTGCATCTCAATAACAAACGCTTTCGACACTCATAGCCCCGGATTTTTAGGATTTTTTCCTTTACTAGGATTTTTTCCTGTGCGCGGGTGCGATGGACACACAAAGACGAATACAGAAACACCCAGACCCAGAACAAAAATCTAAATTCATCATTCAGATGTCTGTCTGGCCGGGAATCGAACGGGAACCCACTGCGCGTCGGACCGGTATGGTGACTGATCCGCCACGCGGGTCGTCAATGATTCTTAATTCAAAAAAGGGACGGGATGGAATCTTCCTTCTAAAGGTATCTAGCATAAAGCTAAGTTTAAGAAAACATACTCACAAAAAGTAAAAACTGAAACTAATAATTACTATAAGTTACCTAGGCAATAAAGAGCCTTGATTGATTTACCTACTTTAGTAAATGACTATAGAAAATGACTTCTAGCGAGGTGATATCTTCTCTTAGCAGAATTACATTCGCCACAAAACATTTGCTTTAAGTGTCAATCGTTAAAAACAAAAATATATGTGTCTGATTTTATAAGGCCTAGAAACTTTGCTGGAAGTCGTAGCGAAGTTTCATAAAATTCGCCCAAAGCTGACGCCTTAACCTTAAGCCAATGTTTCCTGGCCGCGAGCCGTAAAGATTAATCTATACGACTCGGCCAGCAAACTGAAGCTTGCTTGTGGACTTATAATACACATACACTAGAATTATATTTCATTGGAATTGGAACGACAACTGTACATATACAATCAGTATACGATAAGCTACACAACAGTTTGCGCAAATAAAAAAGCGTACGAAAAAATGTGACGTAATAAATCAGAATAATCAGAAGCGCGGGATATATGTGTGAAATTCCATACTACCGTGACGGGGCGGGAGGGGGAGTGTGGAACTCATTACTGGCACGTGACACGAGTCTCACCGCGCCCACTCTACCCCTCGACGCGGCCGTTACATTTCGCCAATGAGTTATTGAGTGCGCCGAAAGCTCATGTGTTAAACCGTCAATAATATTGCTCGACTTTTGCCAAATGTATGAAAATTTTAGACCGGCATTTCGGCGTTTGAAATATTTTAAAATAAACCCATACAAGTTATATAGTTCGGAAATGTTTCACTTTAGCACTCAAATGTTAGTAGAACGTTGTGCATGATATGAATATATTTTTCGTGAAGATTTTAAAATATATTTTTTCTTTTCATAGGAAATTTGTTCATTTATGTAACATAAATAAATACGAAGGTACATTAGGAATACAAAATAGAGTAGAGAGGAGAAATATTTTTACAAAGATTTTAAAAGTTTACATTTGCCATTTGACTACAATAAAGAGTCTGATTCAAATTAAATGAGGAATATTTGATTACGTACAGTTTACTGTGAAATTTTCGGATAGGTGAATACAAGAGTTTCAACAGAATGCAATTACGTGCAGTTTTTCGGATTCTAGCGCTCTTAATTGCGTTTGATTGATGACGCAACGCGGAACGTCAAATTACGTTGTAAATGTGAGGGCTTTGATGAAAAGGCGACAAAACTCGACCGTTTTTCGCTTGTTTGCCCGTCGTATTTTTCTAATTGAATCATGTGTGATTTATTATTGGTTTGATGATGTATCATTCTTTCAACAACAGCCGTGGCTCACCCCATGGCTTGCGGCCCGAATTATTGCTACAAATGTTCACATCCGCGCTTTTCACTGCACAGCCATTGCGCCCCGACGTCCCCTTCGTTCTTTTTTATTAAACTGAGTAATCGATTTTTCGAGACTTTATTGAGGAATACGAACAGTAAATTGCGTATAATAGAAACTTTGTCATTATAAATTCGAGTAGCGCTATTGTTGCAAAGTCACGCTATTTTTTGTGTGCGATACTTGAGTGGAGCACAATTTTAAAGTAAACAGTTAGTTTAGTGTTTTAGAGGAACTAAATTTATTATTTTTATCAATATATACAAGTCATTAAATAAGTCCCTGATGAACATGCAAATAAAACGTAAAATTCATTCGGCATCATCACCACAAGCTTCATGGCAAATATCACTTCCATCGAATTAGAACACAGTAGTGTTCTGATTTGATGGAAGTGATGTCAGGTTTAATCAAAAAATTAGTAGAATAAGCGATAGAACATGTTTGTTCTATCTCACATGTTGAGTTGTGAGACATGTTATGTTTCACAACCATAAACGGCTACGTTTCCCTTTTTACAAATAAATTGTTTTGATTTGATATAAAACAACGAAATACAAATTACTTAACACAGATTCAGAACATAGATACACTGTTCCCCAACGTGCAAAGGTACTGGTATTGATAGAAGAGGTCTCAAAGTTCCCATTTCGCTCACCATTTTCATCAAGGCGCCATAGCATCAGCTAAGAGCACTGTTTCCACCCGGCGCACACATTGTCGACGCGCCATCACGTTGTCTAACAACGGCTTAGTTTGCCTGTGAGCCATCACAGAATTAAAACCGTATGAAAACTTTATGGTGATGTTTTAGACTTTTAGAGACTTGTTCAGGTTATGTACAGAGTTTTGGAATGATACATTATCATTACTTCTTGATAGCTTAATGTTAAACATTTGTGTAACAGTTGGGTTGTACCTTTAAAAGTAAGAGTAACTTAGTTGAAAGTATTAATATACTATATATAAAGGTTTGGCGTGTATTTTATCAACGAGTGGGTTAGATATAACCTACTTAAAAGTAACCGTTATAAATAACGATATTATATCTACTATGAATATAAAGTTAGCCATAAAAAGTTAGTAGGGAGAAGTTAGGGGTAAATATGAGGAAAAGAAACAGTATTGTAGAATGATAATTTTTTGAAACATATATGACGTACAAATCAGCAAATAGTTATTTCAATTTTTCTAAAGCATAAAATTTACTAAAGTAGTTCTTATTTAGTATGACGCCCTTTTGATATATCAACAAAATAAAATCGCTTAAATTCATTGACAGACTTTAAACCCCACAAACATCTTTCACTGTTTAGAACATATAACACGTATGTACACATATTAAATCTTCACTTAGAGTATATGTCCGTAAAATGTGTCACATTTTCCTGGCATAGTAAGATACCATCTCGACATCAGCTAAAAGCAGTTTCTAGTCAGCGAACTCATTGTCACGTTCCCATTGTCACTGCGCGCTGCGTGCACACACAGCGCACGGAGCGCATCTCATAGTGTTGCTTTACAACGGGACAACGTTGAGTTTTGTAGTCCGTCAGCCATTACAGAATTAAACCCAAACATAGTCGCATATTTTGAGCGATATATTTTATGCGTTATATTTCTGAATGGACTTATTTTTAAATACCACAAGCACTATAAATCCAAAACTATGCTTCTTGCAGTGGCATCTGTTGTCAATTCATTTTTCTAACCTTCAATATGCTTTTTATTTCTAACGCAATATTTCAATTATGAATATGCGATAGTTGAATATTAGAAATAATTTTGGTCTGGATACAAAATATTCCACATTAAATGTAGGATTCAGTTTCCTTATACCTATTATACACATAGCTAAAAAATATGACACATTTTCTTCTGAGTTTTTATCAGAGTATCATCTCGATATCCGTTAAAAGCAATTTCAGTCCGCTTTTATTATCACCTTACTATTGTCACTGTGAGCTGCGTGCACACACAGCACACGTAGTGAATCTCATGGTGATGCTCAACAACGGGATAATGATGATTTTTTAGTCCGTCAGCCATTACAGCGTGTTAAAACCGTTTGATAGTACCGTAATGATGTTATTATGATCATTTAGTTCTCAGTTACCCATATCAGCGTCATATTTTTAAATGTACTTACTTTTTCAATTATACTGGCATTATAAACTTAAACATTGCTCGTTGCAACGTCTTTAAAAATTCTGAAGCAAATCGACTTATATGCCATATTTCAAATATGAATCAACGGTAATTGGAAAATCGAAAGAATTTTAATATGGCCGAAAAATGCACTGTATTAAAAATAGAATTCAGTATGATAAGCGATCATACACATAGCTAAAAATGTGTCACATTTTACTTAGTGTTTCTTAAGAGCACTATCTCGAGATCAGAGAAAAGCAGTTTGCAGCCAGCGCCCTCATTGTCACGTTGCTATTGTCACTGCGCACTGCGTGCACACACAGCGCAAGGAGCGCATGTCATAGTGTTACTCAACAACGGGACAATGTTTAGTTGTGTTGTCCGTCAGCCATTATAGAATTAAAACCGTATGAATGTATAGCGGTGTTATTACTAACAAACTTGATTTTAAAAGTTGCACTGTGAAAATATGGCACGATAGTGTACTAAATATAAAAATTTATGATATCTATGATATATAAAACTGACACATTTCCTTACATGATACTTCTATTTGATTTCGGGAATTTCATCATCCTCTAAAAGCAGTTCCCAGGAGTTTATATTTTATGTGTAACTATTTTATAACGGTTTTATTTTATATACAAAGATGATAAGTCCATTACATTACCATATGTAACGTATCCATGTTATGTTACAAAAATAAACCTGCAAATATAAGGAACCGCGTGTTGGTTCCGGTGCGGGTCGCCGAGGGCTGTCACAATGAAGGCAGTTTCCGCACCGCTGCCCAACGCGTTCGCCGACGCACCGACACCCCTAATGTCGATTTTTATGTTAAATCTAAACTCAGGGTTGATACTTTATTCAATTTCTTTTTTTTTCACATATGTAGTTATTTTTAAACAAAGACGTGTCTGTACTTAAAAAAATGTTTTCTACTTACAGGTATTAACTCTTCGTGTTATATATTAGTATCTAAATATGTATATGAATCCCAGACAGGAGAAATTTGCAAATTGTCCACCGGATTTAATAAAATGTAATTGCAAATTTCGATGTAAAAGCGTTAGATGTACCTAATATAATACAATGTCTGAGGTTATGATTTTTGATTTTATATTACCTTAAACAATAGTTCTGAAATGTAACTTCAATTTTATTTCACTAACTCATACATAAGAATACTTGTAAGAAACATACCAGCCCTGACGTCGCGGCGCCCCGCCGGGCGTCGCGGGCCGCGCTGCATGACACGACGCCTCTGAATACCGCTCTGTTTCAACCCTTAATTATCTTGATACGAGAGCCGGAAGCGGCGGCCTTGTTTACCACCCACCTTTTCATACAGCATACTTATACGTTGATGAAAATGTTCATAATGCAGATTGAGTACGACACACAGCCTCTTTTGAAACAGATTTATTTGAAATTTTAAAATGGTGCTAAAAAGTTAGCATGTAGATTGATCGATCTTAACTAGGAATCAATCATTTTGCTTATAATTTCTCTCATTATCGAGGGTTTGAGAACTCTTTTATCTCTTACACATTACTTACTCGAACGATTATGTTAGATTTTATTTGCAGCTATGATGAGTGTGGCACTTATGCGAGACTCCAACTTAGTCATAAGTAGCAATGCATAGCATATATATAGCATTATAAATGGTCGACCTCAGATAGTAAAATTGTTTGCTCTTTTCAATAAAATAAAACATAAATATAACTAGTATGAGTTTTCGAAGTCGTCACAATCATTTAGCATTAAAATCACTAAATTATAAATACATATCAAGAACTATTTATTTTCCTTCTAAAAAGACACCTATCTCCCCTTACTGGTGAATATGGTTAAATACAAAGTAAACGATTGGTAATAGGTGTAGCCGTTGTAATTATAGAGGATATGGCGGATGGTCGAAGCAATGTGTCGTGACCAATGCCGCCACGCTTGGTTGGTTATAACAAAATAAATAGTTACCATATAAAAATAACAAAAACATACCTAGTCTATGTACAACAAGAGTACCTAAACAGTATGAGGAAAACTATTATACCTACAAAAATATATTTACGGTTAAAGATAATTTATATCTCAACAGATAATTTACCATCTGTCTCATCAAATTTATCTGACTTAAACAGTTAGATAAATCCCTACTTAGTTTTACGAGTATTTTTATGATAAAACATTGATATATAAAACTAATATATAAAACTAAATTCAAAGAAAAGCTATATGGCAACACTTGACAATGAACCTATCTCTACCATGATTAGTCCCGGGTTTTTGAATACAGGCCGTGATAGTCGACGATAGTCAGCGACGACAACAGGCAACATTCGTCGGCGAAAGGCGGCGACCCTAATCGACTTTTTCGCAAAAGATTAAGTAAGTATGAGCTAGTCTGATAATTATTTTTTATGAATCCATCTAATGACATTAAATGGAGTCATTGGTTACAATTCGACAGTATTACATTTTAATAAAATACGATCTTGATTAAAACTAGTTTTAGGTTACATTAGAACACTGTTTCTAAATGTAATCACGTTTGTGTAATATTTAATATGTAAAGAGGTTCAATTCACATTAATGTTTGTACAGTGCGACAACAAACTTGTGTATTTTCTTGTGAATTATGTTCTCATGTACATAAGTGACAAATATGTCTTTTTGAGAATAAATATCTTAAAAAAATCACAACATACTTGGAGTTATTTTTTTAATTACTAGAACATATTTCTTCAGTAAAGAAACAGTGTTGGCGCTTATGCTTACCAAACGTTCTTACGTTAGATTCTTGAATTAAATCTTTGGAGCATTCGGGGCCTTTCAGGGCATTCGTGACTTTTACAAACTTCCCAGCAACCATCATGCTTCATATGGGGTATAATTATGCTTTCTTTCTGCAGCTATTATTTATCTCTATAACAAATCTAGTTGTCTATGTTAATGTTACTAGCATTTAACATACATAAACAGGTTAAAAATTTACTTCCGTCCCACATTTCATCCATCAAGGATATTTTCCGTTATTCATGTTGCGTAAAATAAAGAAAAGCAATAAAAACAATGCCATACGAAGGTATTAACTCGTCAAACGCTAGATGGCGTCAGCTGGGCAACATTAAAGCGCTCACACGACACCTTTTATTGTTTTTTCTTTCTACAAAGACATATTAGACAATCTTTATGTACAAAACCATAAGGTTAAGAATCCATAGAAACACGTGCCACACTAACATGTATCACATACAATGGGAATAATAAAAACACAATAAAGACATAAACCGCGCATCTCCTGCGGCTAACCTAATGATGGCGTTTACTTTGATACCGTTCTAAACAAATAAAACCCAAATGAAACGGAACGAGCGATTCTACGGATCTATATTAAAACGAGGCATCTGTCTGTCATGTTAGTGTTTGATTGTTTGTTGTTTATATTCATCATTCAGTACCAAAATATCTTGATGAACTTAACTTAAGTATATACATATTTATAACTCATGCTTAATACAATACAAACATTATGTTTTTTACATTTTAATATGTTACGGGTACTCACGATATGTGGTTTTTAATTTTATTTTTGCCGATGGTTCTACCATCTAAAAAATTGGCTTATACCATTTGCGGAGCGCTTCAATATTTCATCCCCGACACCAATCCGCCCTGCTCCTCTACTTGCACCACACACCATGCACCAACA